>CAUYQU010031344.1:0-92414 GCA_963574635.1 Cheracebus regulus
ACAACACGGCATACCTCTTCGCCAGTGATAGTCAGCGTGAATGGAGTTCAGACTAGTGCTTGCTCGATCCCCTCTTCCTTCCTCCCTCCCTTCTTCCTTCCTCCCTCCTCTCTTCCTTCCTTCCTCCCCTCTTCCATCCTCCTTCCCTTCTTCCGTCCTCCCACCCAACCCACAAAGGTCAGGGTGAGATAGTGCAAGAGAAAACCTTGGAAACATCACTAATCCTATCAAAAACATGGCTCAAGCCACTTCTACCAACATGTAAGAGGGTCTAGACATCCGGCCAAACTACTGCTGTGGAAGACCATGATGTCTACACACGCCTGCCACTGGGGCTTTGGAAAGGCAGGCTGAGGGGCAGGAAGCCGCAGATTCTTATCCTGTCTCTGAAAAGTGATTTTATTTGTCAAATGTCCCAGCACTGAGTTGTAAATTCAGTTTCACTAAAGCAATCAAGTTTCTTGAGAAATATCCAGGACCACAGAGCAGACATATTTCATGTTTTTCCTTATGGTTCAATAATTTTAAAGTTCAAATTCACCTAAAACATGAACACACTTTTTGTTAGTGGTGATTCGACCATGGGTTTAGACACAAATAGAGGAAGCGGGTGTGCAAGAAAGTAGCCTGGAAGGAACTTAGAGCTGAGGTGCATGTCTGGCACCTCTCACCGTGGAGAGTTGGCTCGGCTTCTAAAAATTGTATCCGAGGAAGATTCTGCCACCACTTCCACCATAAACCAGTGACAGCCTTGCAGTTAACTTCATTCCTCCATCCAGTGAGAATCGCCGTCCTGCGATTTTAGATTTTTTCCTCTTATACGGACCTTATTTTCTTTGAGAATGTAACTAATGACATGAGTCTTGTCATTTTTCTTTTCTGTGCTTCAAAAAACCAAGAGGATCTGATGTTTGTGTTGCAGTACATTTTAAAACCCTGTTTCATTCTGACTTCCTCAGGTACTTCACTCCGGATTCTGTTAAAATTGTAATCTCGAGAAGACAGATTCAGCAAATGCCAGAGAGACATGGAGCCGTGAATGTTTCCATAAGAAACAGGAAAAATAGAAAGAATGTGTTGCTTTTCAAAGCTCATTAGCAAGAAAACACCCTGACGGCACACCCCCCACCTCCGCAGTGGCAAAGTGATTCAGGTCAGATGGGCTTCTCTAAAATGGAAATATTCACTCGTTTGAGCAAATAAATGTAATTGAAGTTATTCTGGAAAAACGCTGATACTCTGCACTAATACATACAATCTTAAAACTTATCTCTGAATTGTTTCCAAATGACAAGTGTGTATTTTTTGTTGTCCTAGGCTTGTAGTGGAAGACACTACATTGAGCGCGGACATACTGTGTGCCTCCTGCAGGTGAAGCCTGGTGCTCTTTGTGTGCAAAATACTACTCTTCATCTTGACGTTTTAGACATCCAGCTGCTCCTCGGGAAACCGTTTGCCTTTCCTATAAAATGCATAGACAGAGGAATTACAAACTGCATGGGACTCTGTTTGCTGGATACCAAGTAAACGCACTGTTACCGTATGCAGGGCTGTATCTAGGTGGCCAGTTATTACAGTAAAAACAAAGTACTATGTTCATCCACTCAGATAATCCCTGAGTTTGGCTTCATGTTATGGTTCGAAACTCCTAGTAACACTGATAACAGTGAACACCAGAATGAAGCTTATTTCATGATCACATGTCCTGAGTGTGTATATGTGTGTTCTCAAATCATAGCTCACATGGGCAGAGAATGTTTTCGCACTCCAGCATGGGGTGGGGATTGGGTTGCAGTGGTGAACAAAGGCCAGCACTGCCCGCCCTCTTTGAGGTTGCAGTCTCCTGGGATGCACACCCACTAAACAAACAACTACACAAATTAATATGCCACAGGGCAAGCTGCAAGAGCACCATCATGTGCAGCAAGTAACCCAGGCGGCTCATTTTCCCGGCAGAAGAAGGTCACCCTGGAAGTTCGGGCAGACGGAAGATCATACTCAAAGTCGCAGAGTGGGGGCGGGTGGGGACCAGGCTGTCAGGGCCAGCGGTGGAGCTGAGCAGCCACAGACCATGGGGGAGTAACAAAATGAGGCTCCCAGATAGGCAGGAGCCAGATGTATGGCTGAGAGGCCAAGTCAAGGATTTTGAACTCCATGCTGAAAGCAGCCAGAAGCCAGTAACTGGCTCCAGCTGAGCACATGCGTAGAATTGTGCTCTGAAAAGTGCCCTCACATTCAGACAGGGAGGAGGTGCTCCCAGCACTGCTGCAGACACTACTCTTGCCCCTGCGAGGACTTTGCAGAGTGGGCAATCACCCAGACATGGGATCAGCAAGCGGTGGGTCTGAATCAGAACCCCCGAGACTCCGGTACCAACGTCCTTTGGACCAGACACCCATTCTCCACCCAGTTGAATTGGCTTAGTTTTGGTCTTATAAGATTCCTCATCTGCAATGTGCATGTGCAACCACAGCAAGCCTCCCTAAGATGCATTCTGCTGTAGGTCATGTAAAAGACACGGTGGTCTATACACACCAGCAAACTCTGTCGTGTGTGTATGTGCGTGTATTCACTGTATAATCCATCTTAATGCTTTTGCTTATGCAAAGTTTCAAACATATAGGAAAGAGGAAAGTAAGTAAAATAAACCCCCACCCCCTGTCATGTGCCACTCACAGCTGCAGCGACCACCAGCAGTGCCCGTGGGGCTCCCCCTGCCACCGGACCCATTGCGGGGTGCTCTGAATCCATCACAGACCTCATATTGTTTCATCCATAAATATTTCAGTATTTTTCTCTAAAATATAAAATCTCTTTTTAAACTGAACAATAATAACACATCACATCCAGAATATTTAGCAAGTATGCTTTAAAATCCTTCGAATATCCAGTCAGTGCTTACATTTCTACAGTTGGTTCATAAATTTTTTAAACTGTTTGAAAGAGGAACCAGATCCAGATGCTACAATTGATTGATATGTCTGTGTCTCTTGGAATCTATAGGTTCCCCTTCACCACTTTCTTGGTTTTTCCCTGCAATTCATTTGGCTACAGAGTTCCCTGGATTCGGCTGTGCAGATCCGCGGGGTGTCCAGAAAGGAGTTTTCAGTCCCCTGTGCTTCTGTAACTGGTAACTAGACTGAGAACTGTGATCAGATTCCAGCTCAGTGTTCTTAGAAAACATTTCTTCTCTTCACTGGTGTTGCTGGCCTGTGTTTAACGTGTCCGTAAAGAAAGCAGGGAAGGCACACGTGGAGTCCCTCTGAGGGAATGAACACCTGTCCCTCCGTGGAGCTCCTGCGACTTAGGTCACCCTCGTCCACCTTGGAAACCACTCAAGGCTTCGAGGTACGCACAAGTTAAAAACGCTATCTCTACCTTTTCCACTAAAAGGAATGGGGGCTTACTGGGGAGAAAATGGCAAATTCCAGGACCAGAGTAGGGTCAGCCCACAAGGAGCCCGCAGGGTCCTGCTGAGCTGGAAGGCAGGACGAGCGCAGACAGGGCTGCCTACTAACAGTAAGCATTGGAGCAGTTTCCGTGACTCCCACACCCAGTCCAGGGCCATGTTAGCATCAAACGGCGACAAAATCATGACAACTGTCACCCACTGGGTACAAGATAACTCACAGATCTACACTGACCATGAGTGAATGAATGAATGAATGAGGAATGCTTATCCTCTCTGTGGAAAGAATAAATGCATGAGGGGAATGGAATTAGAAAATTGTGGCTGGTTTATGAGCATGCCTGCTCTTACCAAGTCACCTCGTGATGTCAGCAGGTGGCTTCCTGATGGCACAGAGGAACGGGTTGCTTCCAGTGGATCCAGGAAAACCAAAGACTTGGAAAGAGAAACACCATGGCCACCTCTGTCCTCAGGCGAGTGAGCGCACATCCACTCCAAGGCAAAGCCAAGTAACTATGCCTTCTGGTTGTCATTCATAAAATTTATTTTGGAAAAATATCTTAAAAAGGAATTTCTTCATTAACAAAACAGTAAAAAACTCAAATAACATTTGCACAATATTCCATAAATACATTTATATACAAAAAAATATAGTCACATAGACCTGAAGTGCCTTTGTACATATTTGCCAAAATTTAAATTATAAAAAATGAACATCACAAAATACTCAAGCTTTACAGATATCATGAAAAATATTTTTACAAATCCAAAAAATAACACACATCTTTTCCTTCTAGAAAAAGCACATTTTAGTATCAAAAAGGACAATAAAGGCAGTGTTTGTGTTTCTAATTCAAGAAAAGACTGGCTCATAAGAATCCAAAATATACACTTCAGGCAGTGCATGCTTCTTATGCGTAATTCAGTCCACCCATTTAAATATATATTCTCTTAAGAGCAACTGTCCATAGTGCAACGGCGACGTCACGGAAGGCAGCGCCGCAGGCGGCCAGGCCGCGGTGGCTGCCGGCGGGCGTCGCTGACCTCAGGAGGAGCCTGCTCGGTCTGAACTCCGTCTCAGGAGCGGTCCGCCAGGCTCCCTGTCCTCAGCAGCATTCGTTGGGGCATCTATCCTTGGAGTCTTACTTATTTTAAGACAAACAGAAATCTTGCATCTCACTTCCGCTTTACACCTGGAGGGGCCACAAGACACATGGGGTTAGCCTGACACAGATTCCCAGGCTCCGGCTCCAGGTGCGCCCGGGCCCAGGCGGCGACACCGGCCGCTCCTGCACTGACCTCAGTTGCTATGACGCACTCATCCTTCTCCTCGGATATGACATACACCGACTGGTACTTGGTGTCCTTTGAAGTCGAACAGGCTGAATCCGGCCTTTTCCTTTCAGATGCTTCGCCGCTAAAAGGAAAATAGAGAAAATCCACAGTGAGTGCACGAGAACCTGTGAATAGAAACGGGCCAGCGCTTCAAGGAGGACACCCCCAGGCACCCCCTCCTGAGGCCCGGCCCACCGCACGCACCCCCTGAGTGTGGCCGGGGTCCCCTTCTCCTCCCCTGAGGAGCCCTGGGCTTGGCACTTGGTGTCACGCTTGCTGTGCACGTCCCTGACGGCGGCTTCGTCACCCTTGAGGTCCTGCACCAGGTTATAGTCCACGGTGGGGTATCGGGCCTTGAAGCCATTCTTGTCGGCGCCGTGGTCCCCGTGGAGGTCTGCCTTCTTGTTGGTGTTCTTGATCTGCGTGGCCCCGATGACGCTCACTGAGATGTCCTTCTCACGCTGGCAGTTGGCCAGGTTGTTCATGGTCTCCGTCTCCCCCCGGCAGGGCTCAGCTGGGGGCTGGCGCTTCTGCAGCCTCAGCCGGATGCAGACCCCCATGGCGGCGCAGCCGAGCAGCAGCGTGAGGACGAGGACGACCCCGGCGCACACGGCCACCCAGGGGAACGGCCCGCCCTGGCCCTCCAGCTTCTCGGTGAGGTCCACCACCGCCGGGACTGGGGGCAGCTCGGGGAGCAGGAACTGGCAGTTGGGGCCCCCGTAGCCCCGGGCGCACTCGCACACGTAGCGGTGGCCCCTCTCGTGGCAGGTGGCCCCATTGTGGCAAGGTGCGTGCTCACACCTGCTGACGGGGGCGCTGCAGTTCCTGCCCGTGTAGCCGGGCGGGCAGGTGCAGGAGAAGTCATTCACGCCATCACGGCAGGTGCCCCCGTTGGCGCACGGGGAGGAAGTGCAGTCATCCACATTGTCGTCACAGTGTCTCCCGGAGAAGCCGACCTGGCAGCGGCACAGGTAGGCATCACCCAGGTCCACACACCTGGCACCTGGAACACAGGGACATGTGTCTTCTCGTGGGTTCGCTCACCACTAAGTCATTCTGAAGCATCTATGTGTCTGTCACTGTAGAGACCAGAGACACGAGGACAAACCAGACTGCCTGTGGCCCAAATGATTCAACAGTGCAAGGTGACATAGTCTAGGATCTCAAATACAAGGCTGCCGAGAAGTGTCCATGTCTAGCTCTACAAGTTACAAATCACACTGCTAACATCTGGACAGGCGTGTCCAGAACGCGCCGCCTGGTGACTGCATTAGTCATCGTAGCAACCCAACAAGGTTTCAGATGGGGAAACTGAGGCTTAACGAGGGTGTCCTTGCTCACGTTACACTGCGAGTGAGAGGAGCAGGCAGTGACAACAGGGGAGGGTGTTGGGAGGGGAAGGACGACCATTCTGGAATACTCGGGCACATCTGGGGCCCAGCTCTCCTTGCTGTGTATTGGCTTTGGGCGGCCGGCCCCGCACTGCTAACAGCAGGCTGCTCACAGACAGGCCTCCTCACACAGGGACGCCCCTGACTGCTGTGCTGGGTGACCACACAGCTAGGCCGTCCTCCCAGATCGGAGTGGCTGGGGCCTGGGAGCACCACTTACGAACCAGGCAGCCTCAGGTGCCCCGAGGCTCACATTCACTGTGTGGGCTAGGATTCCGTGGAGCATTCAGTAACAAATGCCCCAGCCTCTCTCACTCCCTGGGCATTTCCAGACTCAAAAAGATACCGTTTCCATAGAGAACTCCTGGTGCTCTGGAAAAAGGTGCTTAAAAAACTCAAGGTCACTCACAAATGCTGAGTTTTAATGCCATCTCAGTATTGGCCACTCGCCCGAGTCTCTGAGCACTCGCCAGTTGCCGCCTTACCATTAGAACAGGGTGAAGAACTGCAGTAGTCGATTTTCTTCTCACAGTTGAAGCCGGAATAGCCCACCGGGCAGCGGCAGCTGTACCCCCCATCAGGGCTGTCTGAGCACCGGCCCCCATTGAAGCAAGGGCCGTCGGCACAGGTCATGGCACTCAATTCACAGATTTTGCCGTAGAAGCCAGGTGGGCAGGTACAGGAATAGCTGTTCTCGAGATCCTACATGATGAAGAGGTCAGAAAAGCCTTTCCAGAGTTGCTCCAGGGAGCCCGCACACTCCATTCAACACCAGGGCACCCCAGCTTCACGGTAAGATGTCATGGAGCCTCTGGCTCAGGAGCCTCCGACTCACCATGCAGCTCCCTCCATTCTTGCAAGGGCTGGGGTCACACTCGTCGATCCCCAGCTCGCAGGTGGCACCTGTGTAGCCAGGCCGGCAGGAGCATGTGTAGCTCCCCTGGCCCGTGTTGGTGCAGGTGGCCCCATTCTTGCAGGGCTTATGGTGTGTGCAGTAGTTCAGGTCTGTGAGGGGTGGGGACAGGAAAAGCAGGAGATAGGAAGCTCGACGTCAAAAGCAGGAAGACTTTATTTTTCCAGCGACCAAACAGCCAGGGAAGTCCAGGGCTGCTCTGGAGGGAGTCGGCCGCCGCAGGGAGAGAGGGCTTACCCTGGTTGCAGAAAAGGCCCCCCCAGCCTTCCTGGCAGTTGCACTGCCAGGGCTGCTGGCAGGTGCCATGGAGACAGCCCGGATAGCGGATGCACTCGTCACAGTACCGTCCCTGCCAGCCCACTCTGCACCTTGGAGGAAAGCAGAAGACTCAGATGGACGCTGGCCATCGCTGGCTTTGCGGTGGACATTCTCACCCTAGAAACCATCTTCCCGCTGCACAGTGATCCTCTGGTTCACCAGATTAGCAGAACACCGGGTCACCTTGGGAGCTTCGACCACACGGCGGCCTGGGCCCCACCAGAGGTTCTGGCTTCATGGGTGTTAGGGCAGCCCCAGTGCCAGCATCTCAAAAGCCTCCCTGAGCGATTCTAGGGTGCGGCAACATTTGAGAACCATTGAACTAAACTATCATTTCTTGTACCAACTCCTCCTAAACTACTATCTATCAATTCTCATAGCCATTAAGGGCCTTAGATGAATGACATCTCCACGACCTTATATGCTGCCAAATATTTGTTAAGTAGAAACACGAGAAAACAGCCCCCTGCTCAATCAATCTCACCAGAGGTTTTCGAATGATCACCTGGGGCTATTTTACAAATGCACTCGGTATGAAAGGATAACCAGAAAAGGCAACAAAACAAAACCCCACCTTGTGCATATTTACCTGCAGTCGCCTGGCCTGTCACAAAATCCATGCTGCTCGTCACATCCCGGCAGGCAGATCGCTAGAAGCAAAGGGAAAACAGGGTCAAGCCCCATGTCAAGTACTACCCAACAGGGCTACTGCCCTTGGGGCCCAGACACAACTTGCCTGCTTCAGTGAGCAAATCCCAGCTGAGTTAATCTGCCCAGGTTGTGGAGGACTGACCCACCCTGCCTGGTAGCCTGGGCCTTGACTCAGCCCTGGGGATGAGCATTCTTCTTAACACAGTGGCTCAAGGACAAAAGGGCTCTCGGAAGCCCCTGCCCCCACCCGATCCCCTTTTCTTCTAAGAGAGGGTCAGAAGTCTTCCCCCTCCTTTTCCCCCACTTCCCAATTCTATGCACAAAGCTCCACCTCTTAATATCCCAGAAAGTGTGTGTGCAGATAAGAGTGGACAGCTGGTATGCAGGGTGCCAGGGCAGGACAGCTGCTCCATTGTCTGTCCTGTACGGCAGCTGCCCCAGCGCAACAATGCCGGCCTCCCCCGCGCCCCCAGCCCACCTCCTCACACACCCCTCGCGTGTACACACACACACACACACACACACACACACACACACACACACACACCCCTTCCACCAATGGGAGCCTGCGGTGTCCCTGCGCCTATCCCGAGAGACCTAATCTACGGCACGCGTAAGCTGGGGGCGGGGAGAGACTTCAGCGTTTGAATATGAAGAAAAAGTTAAGTTTCTGGCTACCCCGTGGTGAAGAAGAGGCAGGCAGGGTGGGCAGCAGCAGACCTGCCAAGGCACCCGCAGGGCAGTGGGTGGGCAGCGGGCTTGAGGCTTGGAGCTGGCTCTCGCTGCCCGGTTATGGAACTCATTAACGAACAGCTCCGGAAGTTTCTTTTTTTAAAAAAACAGAATTAGTTCAGGTCCAGGCAGAGCTTCGAGGAGCTCGGTAAGTCCTGGAGGGAATCTGGGAAGCTAAGAACAGGGACAGCAAGGCGCTCAGTGAATGGGCTGACCCACCCTCAAGCCGACAGCACCCAGCTCCTGCCAGAGGTTCTGGGCCGCACTGAGCCTCTCTCCAAGGTGGGCCTGCTCCCAGGAAGGAGAATGGCAGTTCCCTGGGGTTTCTGGGCCGTTCCAGGACATACCCAGTCTCCGACTGTAGGGAAATTCCGTACCAATGGGCTGGCATGGCCAGGCGTGCAGCCGAGGCCTCAGTAAGGGGCAGAGAGGGGTCCTGAGGACTCCATGAGCCAGAACCAGGAGCAGCACGGCCCCCACCGCAGCCCTAGTCACCTGCCTGCCATGAAATTGACACGCAATATCTCATAATCAGGCAGGCAGAGCCTCTGTTACTCCTGGGAAGACATTTCTCCTCCAGACAGGATGCCGCATGAGCTTTCCAGCCAGATGGGGCTGTGCATGCCTCGCCCATGCAGGCCTTGGAGACCTAGCCTCAACAGCCGTAGGAGTGAAAGCCTGCCCTCCAGACAGCATGGTCAGTGCGCGTCACCGGAAAGGCGTCTGCTCCAGAGTCCAGCACAGCAGCTCCAGCACGATGCTGCCAGAGCACAGGGAGCTCTGCTGAAAGTGTGCCCCTGACACACAGGCTCTGTGTTCCTCCCTTCCTTCCTCCCCTCCCTCTCTAACACACACACCCTGGGGGTAGCACTGGCTTTACTTCCTGACCCTTGGCCTTGTCGCTAAAACCCTCCCTGATTAAGAAAGGCAGCTTCCGATAGTGCTTTGTAAAGACAGTCTGGACGTTAAAACGTCTGCGCTGCCCCAATCCCACCACTGGCGAGCTGTGACATAGCAATCCACTTCTGTCCTCCGGGCCTCAGTTTCCCCACCAGAACACCTCCACCGTCCCAAGCTCCCAGTGGCTCGGGAAGCCTCGTCCCTGCGCGCGGTCAGTGTTGATGAGCCCGAGTGAGCAGCGCCTCCGGAGACTCACGCTCTGTGCAGTAGAGGCCTTTCCAGCCGGGGTTGCACACTTTCTCCCCGCGCTCGCCGCAGGTGAAGTGGCCGAAGGCGTCGTCGCGGGGGCGGCAGAACACGGAGCAGCCCTCTCCGTAGTAGTGCTCGTCACACACGAAGCGGTAGGAGTACTTGAGGTCCGTGCGGCCGCTGCTGTGCAGGTCCTGGGACCACTCCTCGCCCACCGTCAGGTGCCTTTGGGTGGCCAGGCGGCTGATGAGTCTTTCTGGATTCTCTGCGGGGAGAAGATTCTCCGGATTGGTTCTGACCAGGAACCTTGAGGCTCGGGACAGAGCGAAAGGCGGACGCAGCCATTCGGCTCCAGAAGGAGACCCAGGCCCTCCACCCCGAACTTTCTGGGCCACGTTCAGAACGAAAGGTGTTTGGGTTTGCTTGGGAGACGAGGAAGCGAAGTCAAGTGCTATTAACTGGGGGCAGCCGTTTTGGGGTCTGAGTTCTCTTTTTACCTGTGGCGAGGTCATCAGGAGAATCTGTGTGCAGAGCTTCAATAATCAGGGAGAAGGTGCCCTGGGACAGAGGGAAGAGGACGCATGACAACCCGAAAGGTCACGAGAAGAAGGCAAGGAGCAAGGTCACTCAGGACAAGCAGGCCCGCGCCCCCGACCTGAGGCCGCGCGGGAGGGTCTCTGCGCACCTTCTCTAAGAAAATGGAAGAACTTTCTAAAGTGGTTTCCTGGCGTGTTTTTGCAGCCTGTCATACAGGATATCACTTTTTTTTCGGGGGGGCGAGGGCGGGGAGAGTGCGTGAAAGCAGGCGGGACCGGGCAGACGAGGCCCGAGGGCGGAGCTCATTACTCTTGCGGGGACGCGCGCGCGGGGTGGAAGCGGTCGCGCTGCGCAGGGAATTGCACAACTACGGCGCCTAGGAGCCGGGAAACGAGAACCTTCCCGCAGAAGGCACATCTGACCCGGGAGGCCCGGCCCGCGCTGCCACCGTGCGCCCGACGCAGAACGCGCCCCGCACGCCGCACTCACCGGCCAGGTGAAGCCGAAGGGGAAGCGGATGGGGTTGCTGAACGCGGGGTCTGCGCCCGCGCCGTCGGGCAGGCTGAAGGAGTCGACGCCCAGCACGGGCGTGACGGCGCTGCCGTAGGTGCAGGGCGGCTCCGGGGACACGCTGGCCTGGTAGTGCTTGAGGCACACGCGGAAGAACGTGCGGCAGGCGCACGGCGGCGCCCCCGCGCCCCCGCGGCAGCAGTTGCGGTTCCCCAGCAGCCCCTTCTTGTTGACGAACTCCTGCAGCTTCAGCTCGAACACCCCCGAGCTCCAGACCTGGGCGGGGAGGGCGGGGTCGTGAGGACGCCCGGCCGCGGGGAGCCGGTACCGGGGGAGCTGGGGGCGCTCGGAGCCGGGCAGGGCCGGCGCAGGGCTCGCCGCCCCCGGGGTTCACGTTCGGAGCCGCGGTTGACGGGTCGCGCGGCCGTCCGCCCCTCCCCGCGCTCCTGCCCCCGCCCGAGCTCCCCGTGCGACCTCGCGGGGCTCCGGCGCCCCCAGCCGCCGCCTACCTGACACAGCAAGGCCGACACCAACGCGAGAGCCAGCGCGCACCGGCCGCCCATGCTGCCCCGCTCCACGCGCGAGCCTGCGGGGCCCCCTTTTCTCTCCGCAGCGGGCGCGCGGGGGGTCAGCGGGCCCCAGGGCGCGTGGGCAGAAATGCGCCCTCGCCTCGCCCCGCGCCGGAGTACCCAGGACTTCTTTCTTCCGAAGCCGGTCTGCGCCTCTGCCAGAGGCCGCAGTTCTTTATATCCGCCCTGCGGGGTCCCACGGCGGCTCCGGGGACGCCCGAGGAGAAGCGGCTCCCGCGGGGAGAGCGCGGCGCGGCGGCGGCAACTTTCGGTTTCCCTCCTTCCCCAGTCCCGGGGGAGGTGAGGGTCGCCGGCTTCCTGGTTTTGTCTTAAGGTCTTCGCAGGAGAGAGGGGGAGAGAGAGAAAGAGAGAGAGTCCAGATATGGAGCTTAATTCCCAAGAGCTGCAGAGCTTCCTCCCGAGCCGATTAGAAAGCCGCGGTCTGGAAATCCCACGGGCCAGGCGATAATCCGGGCCCGGCGTGCGCGGAAGGGACGGCCGGCGGCGGCGCAGGAGCGTGGCGCGCTGCGGGTCGTGGCGGGGTGTCACTCGGCGGCGGCGGGCGTTCCGGGAGCACTCTGGGTTCTGAGCTCCTGCGTCGCGGCAAAGATCCGCGTCTTTCCGACCAGTGCCATCCAGTCCACACGCGCAGGAGCGGAGGGGCCGGGCCGCGGGACGGAGAACTCAGCGCGGCGGCTGCCCGGGCTCCCGGCGCTCTGCCCTCGGCCGGGCCGGGTCTCCGCGGGTGCGCGCAGAGGATCTGGCTGTCGCCGGCGCCTGCCGCCCTTATATCCCGCCGGCCGCCCGCATGGCTAATGAGATGCAAATCAGCAGCCCCCCAATCTGGCGAGAGCTGTCACAAAGGAGCCACTTTTCCAAACCCTCCTCTCAATGGATCGCCAAATGGTCAGTGAGCTGTAAAATGTGCAACCCTCCTCCCCGCCCCCACCCTTCCCCGCCCCCCCAGTCCGCCCCTGCCCCCGCCCCCAACCCCCCTTCCTCCCTCGCGACACAAAACGCACTCATTTACATTCCTGCAAAACGTTCACCGCAAGAATCCCCGTGCGTTGCGAGCTGGTGCCGCCGCCCCGGCCCCCTCCGAAGGCCCTCCGGGGCCGCAGACGCTCGGAGACCCACGGCCGCACGCGGGAGGCGGCGTTGAGGTCGTGCTGCGCCGCGAACGCCCCACTCGAGCGGCCTGACCCGGCCTCCGAAACTGCCGGCCGCGGCGCCCGCCCAGGGGTCTCCTCGCGCCGGCAGCGTCCCGGGGGCTCAGGCGGGGCGGCTGCGGGGCGGAGCGTGAAGTTGGACGCCCGAGCTCTCGGGGGGCCGCCCCTTCTTCGGGGCAGGCGCTTCCTAAGGAGGAGTCTCCCGGGGGCGGAGGCGGGGGTGGCGATTCGGGGAGCACCGTAGGAAAGGGGCGGGCGGAGCGGTGGGCAGAGGGCGGCGAGAGTGAAGCGGCAGTTTCGGGAAGTTTGGGGAGGTCCGAACCGGGGACACCTCCTGGCCCAGGACGGCGACTGAGCCTCGGGGCGCGCAGAGCCGGCGCGCGGGCGGGGCCGGGACGCCCCCTGGGACCCCGGCTTCCTGGCGCCCTCGGTGTCCTCTTGTGCGCGTGGCCCCTGGAGGGGAGCCCGGGGGCCGGGCAGCGTGTCCCGGAGCCCGGAGAACCTGGCCTTCAACTCCCCCCGTAGACACACGCCCTCCCCCGCAGGATTCTCGGCCGCCGCCACCTTCCCTGGGTCTCGGCCCCTCTCTCCTGGGTATCCCCCTCGGCCTCCCTCCGCCTGGTTAGAAGTGAGTTTGGTGTGTGTCGTTCGCGTGGCTGTCATTAAGGCAGCCTGTTATTGTGCGAGGCTGAATCAGTGGCTCTTTGTGCGCTCAGCTGTATGGTAATGCAGACAGCACCTGCTCCCCGCACAATGCGGAGAGAAAGAGCTCCCCTCCGCGCGCGCCGCGGCCTCTGCAACAATGTCCGGCACATGTTCTAAAGCCCCCTCCAGCCCCGGTCCCCAACCCACAACCTTTACACAACCGTCACCTTACTAGGTTTTTACACGTCCATCAGACACTAGAACTTTTGTTTTCCTTTTTTAAAGGGAAATGAGTTCATTGGGAGGGCCGTGAACACACGTATCGCACAGTGAATTATCTGAGTTGCCCTCATAGGCGCTATGGAGAGTAAGTTGGGGCATAGACTCGTCCTTTGGCATCTAGCTTTGCACTTTGCCCTCTCTCTACCATCCCCGCCGGCGGCTCCGCGACTGCCCCCAACGCCTCCGCAGCTTCAGTAGGGTTCAAGGCCAGTGTCGAAGTGCCCCCTTTGATTGTGGCTGAGCCCCGAGCATGCAGCCTGGCCACAGTGTCCTCACTGTAGGTGTGCTAGAGCTGCCTTGTTGGTGAGAACAGGGCACTGTCAAGGCAGAACGTGACTTCCATCCCAGCAGATGTCCTGATCACAAAGCGTCTAAGCGGAGGGAAGATCTTCGAACAGCCAGGACAACCACTGGAGCCCAAAATCTGAAGGTCACTTGGTGACGTCGTCCATGGCGGGCCCTCCAGCCCTCGCAGAACTGGAGCTGCTATTCTGCGGCTCCTCTTCAGGTGACCCAGCCTGTCTCCTGCTGCCTTGTTTCCCAAATACCTGCAAAGTTTTAGGATCAACAGAGATGTCCACTTTAGGTTTTCCACTGTTGCCTCGTGGAATAACGAAGAGTTCACCGCAAAAAGCAAGCACATGCTGTTTAACGCCAGGTGAGAAAGGCAGGCGGGACCTCAGCAGGAACCCCCCACTGTTTGGTTCAGAACAAATGGAGGCTTCAAAGGACGCTGCCACCCCCATGATGGTGGCAAGCCACAAAAGTGTGGCTGTCCTTTTCGGACTCCATAGGGACTCACGGTGTCACCACAGGGAGGGGCCAACTCAAATTCTAATTTAATCTTGCCACCTAGTGTCAGGATGCTTTTTTCTCTGCGTCGATGTTTCCTCCAAAAGCTGACTTCTGAGAACTCTGCTTCCCTAAGGCACAGGAGCTGTTCCCTGTGCTAGGAGGCGGGGGTGGGGGTGGGGGTGGGTAGGTGAGAGGGTTTCAGGGGCAGAAGAAATGTAAAAGAAGAAAAGAATGTGAGGTCACCATCCAGAATCCTCTGCCTGTAAGACTGAGCATAGATTTCAGTAAGAAATGGAATATCAGGAACCTTTTAATTAGAAAATGGAAGTGGAAAACAGGCTCATTTAAATGCCTGCTTAGAAAACTGGAAATAAAAAGTTCCACGCGCAAGGGCTTAAACCTTGGGGGAAAAAAGACTTGCCCCAAATCTTTAACAAACCCCCCTAAGCATCAAGTATTTGTTAAATTGACATGGCACAGATTTCTCGATTACAGCGGCAAAGCGGAACTGAAAGGCGTCGTAAAATCCATCAGAATCCTGCCCAAAGCGTTCATTCTTTTCCAACTTAATTTATGCCACGCGATTCTGTATTGGGGAAATCAAGCAGAAAGCCCTTTTCTTCCCCCTCTCCTTCCTCCTCCTCCTGTTCTCCTTTTTCTTTCTCCTCCTCCTATTTCTCCTTCTCCACCTCCTTCCTCTTCTTTCTCCTCCTCCTTCTCCTTCCTCTCCCCCATTTCTCTCCCCGACCCCCAGATTGGTTCCTCTTCTCTCCCTCTCTCTTTCAAAAGCTGTGCTAACGGGGAGACTGTTTAACTTCAGCGTTTCTATAGGAGCCTGTTGTAGTTTAACTCCTGCGCACCAGTAGCTGCGATGAACAAAGGAGAGACTCGAGGTCCAACTATTCATCCTTTCTTTGCACTTTAATTTTCATTGATTGGGAAGACAAGGGGAGCCCTTAGGGATTCGAGCTGGAGGGGACGACACGCCTTTAGACGCCGTCAGCCCCCTAGCCAGCCATCTGCTCCAAACCAAATGGCGTTTTTTCACTCCCTAACTGCATGTCTCTATACTCCCACAACTGAGCACTCTGAACCCCCCAAATGCAGGAGGGAGCTTAAGCCAGGGTATGTTAAATAGGCTTGCCTCAGTGTTGGCCCTGGCTGCCGGATTCCCTCCTCCCCACACTATAAATCCTCACCTTGCTCATTAGGAAAAAAAACAGGAAACTTTCTTTTAAATACTTTTTGATGTCTCAGCAAATTTACTGTACAAAGTGAGGCTCATTAGGGCTTAGAAGGCACCCAATACATCAGACATAGAACTGGAAGGAGGAATTTGCTGCCTGGTGGTGGTGTTTTTGTTTTGTTTTGTTTTCCAGGCAGCACAACCCCATAGGCCGAGTAACTCCAGTGTCTCAGGCTGTATAATAACCAGAGCCGCAGCCACCGCCGCCACATCTGGAGTTCTCTGTTTGCTGGAGACCCTGATTATCTCCCCACCATTTTATTAGACCACCTGGGAATAAAAGCTTATGGCCATCCTCTTATCAAATTCCAACGTGGCCGTCCTCAGCAGTGTGTGCATGACCTAATACCACGGTCACCCAATCCTAGTCCAACCCCGCTTTCCAAAGAAAGGTTCCATTCTCCAGGTTCGTGTGTGGTGGTGACTGGGCAGATTGCAACAAACAATGACCAGAATAGGCTCAGACGCTAGGCCAGCCACAGGTTCAGTTTTCTGTGTAAACAAGTCTGGAGACTTGAGTGGGGTTTGTGTTTTCTCAGACCAACTGAATACTGTATACCCAACAGAGAGGTTCTCTTATTCCTAAGAAGAATTAGGGTCCTTGTTCAGAACAACAAGATAAAAAACTTCCAGGCAGCAAATCTGGTGTTGATCAAACATGCCAGCTTACTTGAAATAAAGAAGAAGAAGGGGACGTAGACCATGCTTATTAATTAGCATTGGTATCACATCTGCAGCAACCACCGTCTGCCCATTGCCATTCCTCAGTTTTGGAATCTGAAAGCAGTTAAAGTAGCAGAGGAATGGACCTGCTTGCTGCCCCACGGGGAGCTCTCAGAGCGTCCGTGGGCGAAGCCTCTGTGTCGTGGATACTTCCTGGCTGCCTGCTTCTTAAGGCCGTCTTTGGAAGCGTGAACAGAGACCGTGCCACACACACACTCACTGGGCCACGTCCTCTGCCCAGCCACGCCCACCCAAACGAGTGCACAGAGGTGTTGACACTCGGTCGCGGCGCGCGTGGACTCACAAGCCCACGAAGCCATCGTTCCTCACAGCCCGGAAAAGGGAGGGGGCGTCTGGCTGGTTTATATTTGGACTTCGAGGCTCCCCCAAAGCTGGCGCGCAGGAAGGAAGTGAGCGCCGCCCGCGTGCACGCGAGGCGCGCGGCCCCCAGGCAGCGGCGCTTGCAAAGCGAGCAGCCCACCCGCGCCCAGGAGCGCGACCCCCGGCCGGCAGCTCTGCGCGGGGACGGGCGCCGGCAGGGCGCGAGCGCAGCAGTCAGCGGGAGAAGGAATCAGCCCCCCCGCGGCTCCTGAGCCTCCCCGCTGGCCGCAGGCTGCGCGGCTGGAGACCGGGCGAGTGGGTCCGGCGTCCTGACTTCCCCTGAGCGCGGGGGTCGCGGCCACACGCCCTTCTTTCTCCTGGGGTCGGCGGCCGTGCAGGGAAAGGGAAGGCGCGCTCCGGCCCCACTGGGTTCGTTTCGTGGGGCGCTTTGGGGGTGGGGGGAGTCCGCACCGTGGCGTGACCGGGGCGGAGGCCGGCCCGCGGCGCGCAGCGAAGGCATGTGCTGATTTGCATGAGAACGGGCGGGTCGCGTGGCTCAGCTGGCGGCCCCAGCGCAGATGACGGCTCGGCCCTCGGCCCCCGCCCCTCCTCTGCGTCAGGGCTCCGTCCCTGGAACCCGCGGATCGTCTGCCAGGGCTGTCCCGCGCACCATCTCCATGACAAAGCGCGTGTTTACCTGCGGCCGAGCACCGGCGGGCACGCCTTTGTCCCGGGATCAGATTACCGCGGCAGCTGCTCCGGGCCCGCCCCGTGCGAGCCCCGGCGCTGCCCCTCCGAACTTTGTGGGGACTGAAGGCGCGGGGATCCGGGACTCGGGGGCCGCGGTGGGGGGGCTTTATTAGGTCGAGGCCGTGTTGCCCGGGAAGGGGCTGTTTTCAGTTCCATGACTGCCGGACGCTGAGACCCGCGACGGGGAGTGGGCGCTCCGGAGGGCTTCCTGGAGGTGGCGGCGGCGCCAGGCACCATTAGGAGGGGCACCAGTGCGGCGCCCGGCACGCGAGGGCAGAGGCGGCGGGGACGTGCGGCGGGTCTCCCCCGGGCCACTGGGAGGGCACAGCAGTGGCCCCCAGTCGGCGTCGTGACGGCCCCACGCAGCCTCACGCCCGGCCGCCGCCTCGTGTAGGACTCGTGCACGCATTCCCACCTCACCGGGGCCAGCCAGCCCGGGGCTGTGCGGGGCGAGGGGAGGCGAGGGCGCAAACCGCGGAACCCTGGGGAACCGGGGTCGGCGGGCGGGGCCTGCGCGTGCCCTTTGTGCGCTCCTGGCGGAAACCGCGCGTTCCCGCAGGAGCGCGGCCGCCTGAGACCCCGGGTCCGGACGCCAGGAGGTGCTGCAGCCGCCCTCGCGGGGTGGGCGTCTGCCACGGCCAGGCCCCTTCGTGCGGGCCCCCTGCGCCGCCACCCTCCGCCTCCGCGCGGCGGCTCCTTTCCGGCTCCATCCTGGAGGTCGAGGCGTCACACCTGGAAATCGCAGCCTGTGACTTTGTCAGAAAGTGAATGGAGAAGAAAAGGCGCGGAGAGGGGCGAGGGGCGGGCGGGCCGTGCCCACCCCAGGGAGGTCGCGGCACCTGTCGCTCCTGGTTCCCAGGGCGGCCTGTCAATCACCCACGCTGGCTCTGCTCGCCGGCAGCCGGGGCACGCAGGGGCCTCAAGGCCCAGCGCTCAGAGGCTCGCAAACAATAACCTCAGAAAAGTGTCGCGCACCCGCAGCGACTGACACGGCCTCTGCGGTGGCCCCGGGGCCTCTCCAGGTGCAGGGCTGGTTGGCCGCGGGCGCGCGCGGCCCAGGGTTTCCTCTCCATCCTCCCACGAATGTCCCGGCGGGACCCCGCGTCCCCGCAGGCTGCTCCGGAGGAGCCCGGGGGAGCGCGGCCGTGGAAGCTTTCGAACGCGCCGCCTTCCCCGCCGCCCCCGCTTCCCTTTCTGAGAGCATCTGCCGGGGAGAACAGATGTGGGCACCTGCGGTGACCGGCTGCGTGCGTTCCATCCCATTCACAGGCATTCAGACGTGGCCACAATGAGCGGCCTTTGTGTGCACAGAGTCACTAAATATATTAATCTGTACTCCCCAGAGCACCGGGCTGTTTAATTTTTCACTAGCAATAACATCTGATCTAATCCTTAAATCGGCTCCCAAAGCCTTTCCTCCCGCCCACCCTGCTGCCCGCCCCCCCCAGAAAACGTGTGAAGTTATTCAACGTTCCACCTGTTGCCTGCTGCACTGGGCGCTGGGTGATTGCAACCTCTAATGTTGGTTCAGGCAGGGTGGAGGTTGGGGGCCGTGCTGGGGAGCTGTTGGCCCACATGGGCATAGGAAGGGCATGTTTATCGGATGGAAAATAAACACGAAGTGCGGAGTGTGGCTCCCCAAATGTTGTGCAAACAAGGAACAATAATTATTAAACAGCTTCCAAAGCAACCCAGCACACCCACCCCTTCTGTGTAAGGCCTTTAAAAATGTACATAAAGTTCCCATTTATCTTTTTGTTTATTAAACTCTAGCGGTTGTTATAAATACCGGTCAACAGGCCACACAGCCAAAAGGTAACATAAATCTCAGATGTAAGACTTAGATTTTTTAAGCAATTTTGTTGCATGACTCTTTTATCTTAGCATCCCTTATTTTATTTTGATTTGTTTTCAGCCACAATGAGTCCTTTAGTGCCATTGTGGACTCACAATGCACACGGACATCAGGCCGTGAATGAAGACAGAGGCAGTTTAAACAAACCAAGCTCTTTCTTTCCTTTCCGTCCATTGTAATATGAATGGGCCTTCTGCATTCGGCTGCTAGGAGACCGGCTTTGCAAAGCCCTGCTCCAATAAATGGGCTGGAGAGAAAGGGACCCCAATAAACAACCCAAGTATCCAAGTATCAGAGTGAAAAAAAGAAGGAACAAAATTTAGGCAAGTATTTTCCCACTTTCAAATCACCATATTTCCTAATCTCAGAATGTAAAACAGTTTTTATCATTGCATTCCTTTCTTTCAATGGTTTCCTTTCTTCTTGTCATTGTAATTCCTATTCCTTCCCTCCACCACTACCAATGAGGAAACGGAACAGGGATAGTTCTGGGTCACCATCAAGATTTGTTTTCAAGATGCAATATATATATTTTTTCCTTTTAGGAAAATGGGAACTGGGGTGGCATATTTGTCAGTCATGATCACTAATAACTCATGATCATACAATGCCTTCAAAATCTATTCATTGGGGGATCAGTAGGAGCCTAGTTGGTAAGTCTGAATTTTTTTTTAGGAACAATCACAAACTGTGATTTGCTTTTCTGATACTTGAGACTGTTCCTATTCCTGTTAGTAAGCTGATTGAGGCAAAATGTGAGGCTGTTTGCAGGTTGCCAAGGTCTCAGGCACTGAGTGTGTTAGAAAGGAACACCACCTGCCAGCCGTCACTCATTTCTCAGTGGCTAGAGCTCAGGCATCTGGGCACCAAGGAGCCAACCAGTCTCCAGGCAGAGGGGAACCCACACTGACTTAGAGTGGGTGTGCTCGGGCCAGAGATGCAGGAAGTAGAAGGCCACTTCATCTCCTCACTGGCTTGTTCACTCACTCCTGACTCACATGGGGGCTGAGGACCCAAAGTGGAAGCGGACCTCTCTCTGCCACCAGGTGAACTATACTTTCCTGCGTTTCCATTTTCTGAAAGTTTGGGTAGGATTACTATTTCTTCCTTAAAAGTTTGGTAGAATTGAGCCTTTTCTTTGTGGAAAAGTTTTTTTTTGTTTTGTTTTGTTAACTAAATTCAACTTCTTTAATAAATATAGGCTCACTCATCGTTTCTACTTCTTTGGTCAGGTTTGGTGATTTGCATGGTTCAAGGAATTTCTTATCTAAAGTTGTTCAAATGTTCTTTTATTCCTTAACTTCAGATTTTTTCTGTAGTGATACTGTCTTCCATTGCTAGAATGCACAATCTGTGTCTTCTCTCTTCTTGAGAGACTATGATCAGAGTTTATAGGCTTATCTGTTGTATCAATCTTATCAAAGAACCAGTCTTTTGTTTCATTGATTTTTCCTTGCTCTAGGCAGAGATGGGGCAGCCAGCGGGCTCACCTCATTTATTTCCCTCCTTTCAAGATTCTCCGTCCTTTACTTCCCATTGTCTGTTGTCTGAAAACAGTAATTTTGTATTTTTGTCCAGTTTTCTAATTGTTTAAAGTGGGAGGACCAGTTCTGTAGGAATTATTTCTTCTTGGATGGAAGCTAGAACAGGATACTTTTGGTTGTAACATTTGGATGTTTGGATGTAATCAGGACATGCTGATTCAGTATCTATGTATAAAGAAGATACTGTCTCTCACCATCAGGAAAGAGCGTGGTGTGAGAGCGGCTGATGCCGTGGCCCTGCCACGTCAAGGCCCAAGTGCTCTCTGTGCTTCTGCTCTGCCATCCGTGGCCTGTCAGTCACTCCTTCTCCCAACTTCATGACATCTGCAGCAGTACCAGACATCTTCAGCGTTGCAATGATCATTGGAAGAAGAGGGATGTTTTATTTCTATATGGTACCTTTTGTCAGCAATAAAACACTTCAGCAGCATTTAATGTGCATTGCCCATGCAGAAATCAGTATATTTTCATGGTTTTGGCTTTTTGTCTTTCCTAATTGGATGGTCAATTTTACCTAAATTGGTCTGTTCTCATGCTGCTAATGAAGACATACTCAAGACTGTGTAATTTATAAAGGAAAGAGGTTTAATCGACTCACAGTTCAGCATGGCTTGGGGAGCCCTCAGGAAACTTACAATCATGACAGAAGGGGAAGTAAACACATCTTTCTTCATATGGCAGCAACAAGGAGAAGTGCAGAGCGAAGGAGGAGAAAATTCCCTTATAAAACCATCAGGTCTCATGAGAACTCACTCACTATCACCAGAACAGCATGAGGGTATTCGTCGCCATGATTCAATTACATCCCAGAAACTCCCTCTCACAACATGCAGGGATTATGGGAACTACAGTTCAAGATGAGATTTGGATGGGGATACAGCCAAACCATATAATTCCACTCCTGGTCCCTCCAAAATCTCATGTCCTCACATTTCAAAACCCAATTACGCCTTCCCAACAGTCCCCCAAAGTCTTAACTCATTCCAGCATTAACTTGAAAGTCCAAGTCCAAAGTGTCATCTGAAACAAAGCAAGTCCCTTCCACCTATAAGCCTACAAAATCACAAGCAAGTTAGTTACTTCCTAGATACAGTGGGGGTACAGGCGTTAGGTAAATACACCCATTCCAAATAGGAGAAATTGGCCAGATTAAAGGGGCCACAGGCCCCATGCAAGTCCAAAATCCAATAGGGCAGTCATTAAACCTTAAAGATTCAAAATGATACAGAACTGCAAAAAAAAAAAAAAAAAGATTCAAAATGATATCCTTTGACTCCATGTTTCACACCCAGGTCACGCTGATGCAAGAGATGGGCTCCCACAGCCTTGGGCAGCTCCACCTCTGTGGCTTTGCAGGGTACAATCCCCCTCCTGGCTGCCTTCATGGGCTGGCATAGAGTGTCTGCAGCTTTTCCAGGTGCACTGTGCAAGCTGTTGGTGGATCTGACATTATGGGGTCTGGAGGACAGCAGCCCTTTTCTCACAGCTCCATTAGATGGTATGCCAGTGGGGACTCAATGTCAGGGATCTGACCCCACATTTCCTTTCCACACTGCTCTAGCAGAGATTCTGCATGAGGGCTCTGCCCCTGCAGCAACCTCTGCGTGGCCATCTAGGCATTTCCATACATCCTCTGAAATCGAGATGGAGGTTCCAAAACCCCTATTCTTGTCTTCTGTGAACCGGCAGGACCAATACCACATGGAATCTGCCAAGGCTTGGCACTTGCACCCTCTGAAGCCACAGCCTGATATGTACGTTGGCCCCTTTTAACCATGGCTAGAGCAGCTGGGACCCCAGGCCCCAAGTTCCTAGGCTGCACACAGAAAGCGGGGCCCTGGGCCCTGCCCAGGAAACCATTTTTCCCTCCTAGGCCTCTAGATGTGTAATGGGAGGGGCTTCCATGAAGGTCTCTGACACACTGTGGAGACGTTTTCCCCACTGTCTTAGTGATTAATATTTGGTTCCTTGTTACTTATGCAAATTTCTGTTGCCAACTTGAATTTCTCCCCAGAAAATGGGTTTTCTTTTCTACTGCATTGCCAACCTGCACATTTTTCAAACTTTTATGCTCTGCTTCCTCTTGAATGCTTTGCTGCTTAGAAATTTCTTCTACCAGATACCCTAAATCATCTCTCTCAAGTGCAAAGTTCCACAGCTCTCTAGGGCAAGAACAAAATGCTGTTCTCTTTGCTAAAGCATAGCAAGAGTGACCTTTACTCCAGTTCCCAGCAAGTTCCTCATCTCAATCTGAGACCCTCTCAGCCTGGACTTCATTGTCCAGGTCACTATCAGCATTTTGATCAAAGCCATTCAACAAGTCTCTAAGTAAAGTTCCAAACTTTCCCACATCTTCCTATCTTCTGAGCCTTCCAAGTCTCTAGGAAGTTCCAAACTTTCCCACATTTTCCTGTCTTCTTCTGATCACTCCAGACTGTTCCAGCCTCTGCCTGTTACCCCATTCCAAAGTCACTTCTATGTTTTTGGGTATCTTTACATCAGCACCTCATTACCTGGTACCAATTTGCTGTATTAGTCCATTCTCACACTGCTAATAAAGACATACCTGAGACTGGGTAATTTATGAACAAAAGAGGTTTAATTGACTCACAGTTCAGCATGGTTAGGGAGGACTCAGGAAACTTACAATCATGTCAGACAGGGAAGCAAACATGTCCTTCTTCACATGGCAGCAGCAAGGAGAAATGCTGAGTAAAGCAGGGGGAAAGCCCATTATAAAGCCATCAGGTCTCAAGAGAACTCAGTCACTATCAAGAGAACAGCATGGAGGTAACCACTCCCATAATTCAATTACTCCCACCAGGTCCTTCCCACATGTGGGGATTACAGGAACTACAGTGGAAGATGAGATTTGGGTGGGGACACAGTCAACTATATCATTACCCAAATAAAATCTTGAGCCCATGTGGTTGTTGTAGTCAAAGAAATTTAGTTCAGCATCCAAATACAAGTAAAACTACAAATACATCTTGCAGTCTATTTAAAGGGTCAACTTGTTACCAAGAGAAAACCTGTCTCAGATACCCCTGCCATTCATTTTCTGGGTTTCTCTCTCACGAAGCTGATGTGGTGTCTCTCACTGTTGCTTTTTCCTCTGCATTAACCCCCAAATTCATCCTACAGTTTGTTTTTTTTTTTGTATTTCCCTTTCTTTTCCTCTGTTTCTTTTTTATGTAAACCTCCATCCCATTTTCAGATTCTTTCCCACACTGATAAACTGGCTGTGCACAGCAGAGCACAGGAAAGTGCTTGCCTAAGCTACGAAGCAGGATGTGGATAATCCTATGTAATTCTTCTTGCTCCTGTTACACTGATTTCTGAAACTTTTCTTCTAGTTTCCCAGGAAACAGACCTTGAAGTAATCTTTGACTTTTCCTGCCCTTCATTATAGTGTATTATAGTTATAACAATTTTTTAAAGCTTGAGAATTTAGACAGATTGGACAAATGTGTGACAGTCGTGCCACTTACTACTACTTGTACTAGTAAATAACTTTTTAAACTTAAAATTTTTTCCTTACATAAAATATGTATAATTTTAAAATTCAAATGCTATTTCTAGATTCATAACAAAAGTAGTAGTTGCCCACACCACACATTCCCACTTCCAATTCCTTCTTTTACACTTACCTCTTAAATTCTTTTGTATGAGAATTTACTTTTGTGTGTGTGTGTGTGTGTGTGTGTGTGTGTGTGTGTGTGTGTGTGTGTGTGAGAGACAGACAGGGTCCTACTCTGTCACCTAGGCTAGAGTGCAGTGGCACAATCCCAGCTCACTGCAGCCTTAACCTTCAGGGCTCACATGATCCTTCCACCTCAGCCTCCTACGTAGCTGTCACTACAGGTGCATGCCACCATGCCTGGCCAATTTTTAAAAATCTTCTGTAGAGAAGAGGTCTCACTATGTTGCCCAGGCTGGTCTCCCACTCCTGGCCTCCCACAGTGCTGGGATTATCGGCATGAGCCACTATACCTGGTCTTACACTCATATTTTCTAAGAAATACTATTTAATGTGCTGCCCTTTTTGGTTGTGTGTATAGTCCATGGACTTCCTAACTCTAGAAGACAATGATTTAACTCTCCCACCCTCACTTCCTAGACTCACACACACTTATATAAACACACATAAGATCACCTCCCTTTTTTCAAAAAGTTATAACATCCCTTTGGATTAAACTACCATTCAGTCATTATCCTGTTATAACTACATATTTATTCACAGCCAAGACACATGCTATGATGTCCTTTTTTGTACATTGTTTTTACTAGATTCAATAACGGCCTCATTCATTTACTTATTCGCCTTTTTTTTTTTTTTTTTTTTTTGAGATGGAGTCTCACACTGTCGCCCAGGCTAGAGTGCAATGGCATAATCTTGGCTCTCTGCAATCCCTGCCTCCCAGGTTCAAGTGACTCTCCTGCCTCAGCCTCCAGAGTATCTGAGATTACAGATGCCTGCCACCATAGCCGGCTAATTTTTTGTATGTTTAGTAGAGATGGGGTTTCACTACACTGGCCAGGCTGGTCTCAAACTCCTGACCTCATGATCCGCCCACCTTGGCCTCCCAAAGTGCTCGGATTACAGGCGTAAGCCATCATACGCAGCCTCACGTTCCTATCTAGCTATTACTTATCATCATCATCGAACTCTGAATATCCCCTTTTAAGATATTCACCCATATCAGGCATTCCATGGGATTCACTTCCTTCTGGAGACATGTCTCCTAGAGGCCTCTATCCCCTATTGTAGAAGTCCTAGCTTCTGTCCTGGTACTTCCCATCTCCTCTCTCCTAGGCTGGGACTTCCTGTTTTCCAGGTCCTCAATATTATCCTCTTTCTTATTTCTTAATTTTGTATAAGAATATCCTCCAGTAGCTTTCGGAGATAAGGATATCTGAAAATATCTATGTCCTACCCACAAATGGCTAATATAGTGAGAGTTGAAGTCTATGTTAGAATTATTTTCTTCAGAATTTTGAAGTTAATGCCCCTCTGCATTCCAGCTTCCTGGGATTCTGTGGAGAATTTCCATGCCATTCTCATTTCCAGTCCTTTCATTGTGACCTTTTCATTTTTCCTTCAGGAAACTCTTCAAGGTATTTTCTTTATCCTTGGTGTTCTGAATGTTGTGGCGATGTACCTTGGTGTTGGGCTTTCTAGGTTTGTGGTCCTGGGCACCTGCTGAGCCCTTTGAATATGAGAATATATCTTCTAGACCTGGGAAGTTTTTCCTTCTGTTCATTTTCTCTATTTTTCTCTTTTGTTCCTGTTTTTCAGATGTCACATTTGTGTTTTCTCTTTTTTTTTGTTCCATCTTCTGAGCAATACCATTGAATCCGTCCGGGAGGCCGATGAGTGCTGGTCACCTGGTGGGGCCCCTGCTCGACCTGGCTTCCACGGCCTACCCAATCCAGTTCTGCTTCCTGCTCCCCTCAGCATGAGCCTCCTTTACATGAGAGCTTGGTCTCCTGAATTTTCCCTCAGTCTCTTTCCTAGGTTTCCTCCTTCTGCTTGGAGTCCTTCCTCTTCTAACCCTTTCTCAGATCCTACTTCTCCTTCCAGGCTCAGTTCACACATTTGCTCCTTGAAGCCTTTTCATCCCTGTCTTAGACAGTTCAGACTGCTACAGCAAAGCTCTGGAGGCAGAGGTCTCAGATCAGGCACCAGCATGGTTAGGTTCTGGTGAGGCCTCTCTTCTGGGTAGCAGGCCATCTTCTCATTATGTCCTCCCATGATGGAAAGAGGGCAAGAGAGCTCTCTGACCTCATTATGGCACTATTCCTATTCATGAGGCTCCAGCCTCGTGATTTATTCACCTCCCAAAGGACCCACCTCCAGAGACCATCAAGCCGGGATGAATTTCAACCTATGATTTTTTTGCAGGGACACAAACATTACAACCCTTACTCCTTACAATATATTTCACTTGTTGCCTGGTATTTAAAGTACGTTAATTTATGTCCCCAACCACAATAAGCACTCCTTAAGACTCGAAGCCATTTCACATACTTCTTGGTGTATCCCCACAGCACTAATCAGCAATAGGTGCTGATCACCACTTGTTGATTTTACTTCAGGAAAGCCCATCGGGAAACATAAGCCTTGTATGCTGGAGAGATTCCGTCCCAAATCCTTTAATGCATACGTGGTGCCATTTTAATTTGGTAATGTTTTCTGAGTACCTGATCAAGTGCTTTGCCAAAGATTCTGAAGAAAATAAACAGAATGTTTTTCCTGGAACAATATTTGACCATTTTATTTCCCTGATGGAAGACTCATTAGCTGACGAGGGCTTATGGCAGCCCTGCTGAGACATACTGTATGTAAGGATAGGTTTGGAGGTACGTCTTAAAAAATTTGATGTTATTAAAAATGGACATTTGTCAATAACTTACTTTTCAGAAAAGCAAATCAGATTTCAAGGTCGTCACTCACACATGGCTGCCAAAACGTTTGCTCGGTTGTAGAGAAAAGGGTGGACATGAAGCTAGAGGGGTGGAGCTGCGCGTCACTCGAGCCCAAGGGAACGTGTCCTGAAGCTGAGTTTAGCCATCTTAGAGCCTCTGCATTAAAAAGGCTGAGACTGTGGACTGCAGAGTCCAAACTCAACATTACGACAGAGACCTGCATGATCAGATGGCACCTGTTCCTCTGTCCCCGCCACCAGGTATCCACAGCAGCCACTGGAATTCCTCTGAAGCACCCAGCTCCCTTACTGCCATCGCCTCTGGCCTTCCCCTCTCTCCCTGGAATTCTCTCCCACCTAATTCCGGACTGGCAAACCTGCCCGAAGTCACCTTTAGCTGAAGACTACTTCAGAGAGACAATGGTGGCAGTCTTAACACCCAGCCAAGGAGTGCTCAGCGCTGACTGTGGCCAGGCCGTCCAGAAACGGAGGCCAGGGTCGCCCGCCAGGACGTCCCCGCTCCCTCCCCAAGCGTCGCGGCGGGTCCAGAGAGCATGAGCCCCCTGCCGTCCCCGTTTCCGGCCGCGCTCGCACAGCTGCAGCCTGAGGCCCCGGGAGCCAGCGGTCCTTCGTGCCTGCGGCAGGACAAAGACCGGCATCCAGCGCCGAGACAGCGTCCTGACCGCAGAACAGTGTATGAACAAAGAGGTTCAAGGGCGGCGGCCGCCCGGGCAGCTACCGGATTGCGATCCGAGGCCCACGAGCACCCGCGCGGTTGCTGTGGCGACGGGCCGAGGCGTCTCTCTCCGCCGTCGCCTGCGCGCCCCTCCCCCGCCCCCAGCCACGACGCCTGCGCGCCTCACTCTCGCTGCGGTTACGCAGGCCCCGCCCCTGTGAGCCGGGCCAGGTCCTGAGCGGAAGCTCCTTGAGCGGAAGCGGAAGTCAGCGCGGCGGCGGTGGCGGTGGTTGAGGCGGCTGGGCGTGGGGTGTAGCGGGCGCGTCTGCGGCTGGTGCTGGCGTATCTCTAGGTAGGGCCGGGCCCGAGGGCAGCCGCGCGGCGTCCAGGCCTCTCCCGGCTTGCGTGACCGTCTGTTACCCGTGTCCGACCCTCGTGCGCGTCCAGCCCCTGGGCCTCTGCCCGCTCCCGGATGCCATCCTGGCCGTACCTCTGTCCTTGTCACAGCGGCTGCGACGTCATGGGACTTTCGCGTCTCCGCTGCCGGGCCCGGCGTCATCCCGGTCCCTGAGCACAGCCCTCCCGCCGGGCCGTAGTCCCCGTCTTCGGCTTGCCTGCTCCGTCTTGAGGTCATCTCTGACCCCGACTCCCTCCCTTAAGATGTGTGTTTTGTTCCTATGTCATTTTTGGCTCAGATCTGCGATTCATAGCTGCACGACTTTTCTGGTCGTCTCTAGAAAGACGTTCTCTGATCTCTTAACACTTTTCTCTCATCTGTGGGCCATCCCTCAGTCAGGGCCCTAGCTCCTTGTGGAGAGACAGACAGCTTTCCCTGCCAGCAAGGAGTTTCCAGACCAGTGGGATAACACTGATCGTCGAGCAGATCCCACAGTGCAGAAGGAAAAGGTTACCTTAGAGGGTGAGTTGGCCAGGAGGGGCCAGGAGGTTTCCATAAAGGGGGATTTGAGCAGTTTTGAGTAAGTAGGAGTTGGTTATGGATTTGAGCAGTCTTGAGTAAGTAGGAGTTGGGAGATGAACGAGGGCTGAGAGCCTATTCCTGGAAATAAGAACATGAATGTTTAAGATATGACGGTTTCAGACACTCTGACATATTCGGGGAACTGGGAGTTGAGCATTTGTGAGCCAAGAAACGTTGGTTAGGGATGGGGAATGACAGGAAGGAAGCTAGAGAGAATGTGGGGCAAGGAAGTGATGTGATTAGATCTTAGCATTAAAGAGATTAAGTCTGGCGTATACAAGGATGGAGGTCAGGGTGGCTGCAGACAGACAACAGGCTTTCGTAGTCGTTCAGGAACTGGAAACCCCAAAATGGCAGTGGAGAGAACCTGGAGGTAAAGAAATGAGAGGGTGGGCTTTCTGATGGCTTGAGCCCTTGAGTACAGAAGTGCAGAGAGGGAAAAGCCCAGAATGAGGACCGTGTCTGGAGCAGCAGCGTGCTGACCACCATCTCCCAAATATGTGAGAGCATCTTATCCGCAGCTTTACTCCCAAGTTCCAGGGTCATGCATTTGTTTTTGACCTGTCTCTGGCCTCCCCTCCACGTAGGCTCTTTGACCTGCCCATCTTTGGACTTTGCTGTTAGGAGCCGCCCTCTGCCACTACAGCCTTCACACACACTCTGTGTTCTGATGTCTTCGTCATCCTATTTCTGCCATCTCCCAGCTCCATCAATAGCGGGGTTTTCCCCTGACTTTACCATTCCTTTTGTTTTGGAGCTCTAATTGAGCCTTCTTACCATTGCATTCTTGAAAAATACCAGCACCATAGCTGGGTCAGGGTTCTCACTGCTCGTCTGCATACACACGCACACCCCCCTCCCCCACACCCCGTTTTGTGACTACCTTGACCTTACCTCACAGTTTTTTTTGTTTAGTTTCTAACCACCTAATTTTCCAGACATACTGAAATCTGATCACCTGTGGCCCACTGAGAAAACTACAGTAGGTGACATCTGTGGTAACGTAGTTTTTAGCATTCTGATTCTACCCCATCCATGAACTTGAATCTGGATATCATTTATGGGACAGATTTACTACAAAGCTAATGAAGTTCAGGTTTCTGGGTCTGTCATTTGCATGGGCCCTACCTAAGCACTGGGACTGCAGAGATCTTGTGTTTATAATTTGTATTCTTTTTTGAAAAGAGGGTTCCCAAGTGATATGTTTCAAGTCTTTCAGAACTTAGATCCCTGCAAAACTGGCTGTTTGTTATATCCTGCCTTGATACTTGAATTTTTGTCATTCAGACACCTTCCCTTCCCTTCTCCTCCTCCTACTCCTTCCCCACCTCCTACTCGTTCCCCTTCTAGTGTGTGCTTTTTATTTAGGCAGGGAGAAAAATATGTGAATGAATGGAACTGATCAAGTTCCTGCCATAACCTGACTTTATTTAGCTCTGGTGTCAAGAGGGAGATGTCAGAGCTTAGTAACTCAGCATGTTGGGCAGGATCTTTGTATCTTCTTTGTTGCAAGCTTAAATGCCTGTATTGTTAGATTTATTTCACTGCTGAGTTGCCACCCCCTTTAAGAAAAGGTTGATGCCAAGAAGGATAGTCCGCTTAATCGAAATCATAAAAGCAACTCTTAACTCCATGGAAACTAGGGTTACACACCATGTAAATTCACACAGGAATTTATTGCAGGTTTTGATTTATTACTTTAAAAATGCCACCAGTTATTTTTACAGAGCTTTATAATGGATATAAATAACTTTTAATTTGTGTTCTGTAGGAAAATCTTCAGATTTAAAACATGTTTAAAGTTTATTTATGCAAATATAACGTATTTCTAGGGGAGTTTTAGTAGTAGTTTTAAATCTCCCTAATATGAGAAGTAAATAATTATCTTAGTTTTACAAATAAGGAAATCAGTGATATGCAAAAAAGTTAAATGATTCGTCTTCAGCTGTACAGTAAATCATGGCCTTCGCTAGCCAAAAAAGCCACTTGTTGAGTACTGTTTTCCTTATAAACAAATATTAATTAAGAGTAATCTATTTTATTCAGCTCTTACCAAATTATATCCTTTGGTGTATCCATGTATTAATACGTATCTGTGCACATCTGTATCTATCTACACACTAGGTTCTATAAAAGTGGGCAGTGTTAATACTGTTCCTATTAGGACTTGAGTCCAAATAGTTAATTCAATATGGATTCGTGCAAAGTATTATAAGGTCATTTACAATAATACCATGGGCTAACAATGACAACAGGATGTTAACTTTTTGAACAGCAGAGGAATTTTCTGGCTAGATTAGGTATTTGCCCATTAAGTACCTAAATATCCCATTTAGGATGGACATCTTCCTACAGTATATCATTTCTCTATGTTCCCTTTTTTTTTTTTTTTGAGACGGAGTCTCACTCTGTCACCCCAGGCTGGAGTGAAGTGGCATGATCTCGGCTCACTGCAGCCTCCGCCTCCCGGGTTCAAGCAATTCTCCTGCCTCAACCACCTGAGTAGCTGGGAGTATAGGCACCCACCACCGCGCCTGGCTAATTTTTGTATTTTTAGTAGAAACGGTGTTTCACCATCTTGGCCAGGCTGGTCTTGAACTCCTGACCTTGTGATCAACCCGCCTTGGCTTCCCAAAGTCCTGGGATTACAGGCATGACCTACCGTGCCCAGCCCTCTGTGTTCTTAAATAGAATGTGCTGACTGTATGTCAACTTTCCTCAATTTTCTCAAGTGACCATTTTAAATATAATTTGTTATGTTGTGATGTGAACAGTAGTACTGTTCGGGTTCTTGAGGAATATACAGCTATTTCCTGTGGGAGTTTTCTGCATCTTTCCCCCTTTTTGTTTTTTGAGAGGAAGTTTCGCTTGTTACCCTGGCTGGATTGAAATGGTGCCATCTCGGCTCACCGCAACCTCCGCCTCCTGGGTTCAAGCTATTCTCCTGCCTCAGCCTCCCGAGTAACTGGGATTATTACAGTCATGCGCCACCACATCTGGCTAAGTCTGTATTTTTAGCAGAGACCGAGTTTCTCCACGTTGCTCAGGCTGGTCTCGAACTCCCAACCTCAGGTGATCTTGACCTCATGTTGCACAGGCTGGCCTCGGCCTCCCAAAGTGCTGAGATTACAGGTGTGAGCCACTGCGCTGGGCACATCTTTCCACTTTTTAAAGTTTTCTGTCAGATTCTTGCCTTGGGTCAGCTGTTAGCACTTCTGACTGCTGTCAGTTTTCCTTTCCAAAGTTGCACTTTCATATTTTTCTCTGCTATGGGTTTAGGAGCTAATTGTTAGAACTGATTAGAAAAGTAGTCCGTAGATGATAGTAAGAGCCTAAGTAAGTGTCTTGTGAATAAGTTGTTGGTGCTGCATCAGCTTCTAAGGGGTTTTACAGAGCACAGTGTGGGTAGGAAAGGCCAAGGGTGCCCGAATTCTGGGTTGCTGGGAAAAGCCAGAGACTTCTTTATTCCGTGTCCTCCTCTTAGGGCCCACCCATAGCCTGGTGACTGGGAATAACGTGAGAAGGAGAGATCTCAGGTAAAGGACACATCTGACAGGGTGGCTCTCTGGTGAGGCCTTTTCCCCACTGGCAGCATGCAGCAGTGGCCAGATCACTAACCTACAGCAGTGCTGAATGAGGGTTATGGCCTAGTGAGAGGAAGCCTGGCTATGGAGTCAGGCAGATTCAAATCCTGGCCTCCTTGTTAATTATTGCTTGTGGCTTCAGGCAGGTGACTTCACCTGGCACAAAATTTGCTGCCCCCACAAAGCTACTCCTGCCTTCTTTGCTGCTAGACTGTGTCTGACAAAAGAGGCTGCACAAAACTGTTGATGTGCTCTAATCCCAGCCAGTGGGACTAGAGGGGCTGCCATGGGGCTTTTGGAGTGGACTGCACACACTTAGACAGTTGGGCACATTTTGATATATGTGTTACAGCCCCCAGCCCCCACTCAAAGCTCTCTGCTTCTCAGAGGACTCCGAGTCTTTATTTGCTGCCTTCCTCAGTGTTCATGGTCTTAGCTGGGGACTTGTCTTATTCATTGCTGTATCTACAGCTCCTAGCACAGGCCCTGGAGCACAGAAAATCCTGAATGAGTATTTATGAGTGAATGTGGGAATTCGGTGGAGTTTAGATCTCACGTCTTTAGTGTATCTGTGGGGTATAGAAGAGGGTCTCTGCCCTTTTTCTTCTGCGATAGGAAGTGGCCCTGCAACCCTCTAGCCTTGGGATTCTCCCAGAATAGGGAGGGAGAGTGGATGCTGAACAGCCGTAACAACTGGTTCCCGATGGACCATCTATGTCCACTCTTGCCTGCCTCCACCCATCCCCACAACATAGGCAGAGCAGTGTTTCTGAAATACACTTGATTGAGTCTTGAGTGACACCCCATTTCCCTTCGGATAAAGTGTAGACGTTTTGGCATGGTTTGCCAGGTCTTTCACTCATCTGGCCCCAGCTTCTCCAGCAGTATCTCATGTCTTCATCTTCCCTTAAAGTAGGTTCTAGACACACTGAAGGTGTTTTTTTTTTTTTTCATTTCTACATTTGATGAACAAATTTATGAATCCAATTGAAAGTTAAACTACTTAATCGAGCAGATGTTTCAAGCACCTAATAATTGGAAAAAAGATACCTTAAGGACATCTAAAGCATTTCCTCCTAGTTGCTCAAGCCTCCCTGTGGCCACACCTGCCTGTCTTCAGGCCTTGCCTTGAGCACCCTTTCCTCAGGGGATTGTCTGAGAGCCCAAGGGGAGGTTGGCTTTCCCTGCTGAAAATTCCCCTTATCTGCCCTATACTTGTGTCCAACAGACTGTTGCCTGCTGGAGGGCAGGGACCTCATCTGTCTTGTTCATAGCTCAGTGTCTACTCCAATAAGGGTGCTTGCTGAATGAGTAAGCCAAATTTATTTTCAAATAAAATTACCGGGTATTGTTGAAGAGAACTGGATATTCATGAGTTACAAGTGGGTCTACTCTTGATACAGCGCTGTTGGAGCAAAACTACCAGTGTGCCTATGTCGTGACTCGGCAGCTTCTTGTCTAAGATATTAAGGAAATGATCAGAGATCTCTCAAAGGTTTATGTACAAGGATGCATTTCATATTCTTATTTATGGCATGCAGTATCAGAAATAACCCAGCTGTTCTCCAGTGGAGTTAAGAACTCATGTCCACATGGTGCATCTGTTATGTATGACACTGTGGGAGAATAGTAACAACATGAGTTGGGAATATATTTATAACAAATTAGTCACAAAAACAGATTATACAAGTATGATCTCAGTTTTAGAAGCAGTGAATAGTAGAAAAAGGCTAGAAATATATAAAATGTTGAAAAATATTTTCCTTTGTCTGAATTTTCTGCAAGCACATGGTTAATTTTTTTATCAGAATTTTTTTTTACAAATTAATATATTTCCCAATATTAAAAAGTAATCTAACTTATAAAAATTTTAAATAGAATAAAACCTTACTGAAATTTGTCTTTGTTTTAAATTTTTTGATAATTTAAGAATTTTGACATGTTGGGCTGATTTTCCTAAATTTTAAGCAATTGATAAATATGTTTGATAAACAAATTTATAATATAATTATAAATAAAATAGTACCACAACAATGTATGAGGTAGATCTTATGACCCTTATTTGCAGATAAGGAAAATGAAAGTACTGTGCTTAGGAATTCAGTTTCACTGTTACTAAGTGGCAGTTAGAATCTGGACTATTGCATTTTATTCCGGAACTTTTTCTTTTATCAACAAAACTCTGCCTGTCATTCTCCCAGCTCCCCTGTGACATCTGCTGGCACCAGTGGTCATGGCCAGACTGTTCTGAGATATCCTCCAGGGCATCCTGAGTCTAGACATCTATTCCTAGAAATTCTAAAGTACATAATGGCTATAGGCTTTCTTTGAGGTGCCAGAGTTAAAATTCTGACATTTGTTCAAACAGTAGGAAGATTTTACTCAGGGTTGTGGAGGGGCGAGATCTGGCTCAACTTTGAATCAGTGAAGACAGCTGGGGATTTACAACCAAGGAGCAGAGTGAGGGGTGAGGGGATGGGAAATTTCTAAGGGAAGATAACAGGGATAGGGAGATTCTTGTTATAGGCAGGCCAGCATGGTCAGGTATCAAAGGTGGGTTCTCTTTAAATTGACTTAGCAGGATTCTTGCTAACAGCCCCAGATTGAGGCCTGGTAGAGAAGAGGGCTCAAGGGCCCTAACAAAAGTGTGGTCAAGGTGAGAGTCTTTATCCGTGGTTGGGAATTCTTGTAAAGCTCAGGAGTTTAATGAGCCCTGTATGGAGAGCCTCTGAAGCATCAAGACCAACTTAACTGGCACCCACCCTTACTTTATTTATTTACCTGGTTGTTTGTGCATTCATAAATAATAAACCTTCAGCAGATACTATACTATGTGCTGGCAAGGGATAAATATTAACCTCTTGGGATTTTCGGCCCCTGTTCTCACCCAACTGGTGTTTAAGGGGTCCTTGTGAGTTTCACTTTTTAGGCGGGGGAGGAGAGGAAAGAAGAAACAACAGACCTCAGATACTCCACGTCAAGAAATGGGGGAACATCACCGAGAGAGCCTGGGCCCAGGCCCAGCCAGAAGTTACCATTGAAAGAAAAATCACTTTATACTAGGAAAGAAAACAAGAGAAAAGAAGACTTCATGTTTTGTGCTGTTGTACTGGGCCATTGTTTCAGACTCACCCAAGATTATTTAATTTTCTAACACATTTACCTCAAACATGGTGGTATTATATGCTGGTTTGTAGATTCGCGATACGAATTATTTCTGTGCAGAGATTATAGCTTTATTGTCTCCAGCTTACCACCCTTATTCCAGTGAATCCTTGATAATGGACTCTGTGAGCTTGACCTCCTCTGGTGCTCTGATCCAGCTTCCCTGTCTCTTACACACTGTTGCTTATTACTGCTTGTGTGAGTTAACGTCTTTTAGCTTTCGACGGTTATGCTTTGACATGGTTTGGATGCTGGGGGTGTGTTGAGGTGGTTAAAGCAGCCAGGTATTCGTTGTCCCGCAGAGGTTGCTGTCCGTGTGTCAAGTTCCCTTGTGTCCGTAAGTCCCACATCATTGTGTCCAGAGTGACCCTAGGCAAGTCATCCTTAGTGTGTGTGCATTCGTTTATGCTGAGCACATCGCTCTTAACATCAAGTGTTTGTAAGTTGAAAGATTATACTAAAGGAGTTTCTGGATTTCTCTTTCCTCTTTGCACTTCCGGGTTTACTGGTAACCCAATACCCAGGACTGGTCTGGCTGTCAAAGAAGAGTGAGCCAGCTCTGGGAATAAGGCAGCCTCCAGCTGTACCTTCCACCTGCGGTAGCTCCTGCCATTGCTTTGTTTCCCAGACCCTTCGTAAGCTGCTTGAGGGCAGTGATTCTAATTCGCACTGCTTCTTTGACCATGATGGAAGTCTGTAACTTACTGATTCCTGATTTCTCTTTATACACTGTCCTTGGATTAATTCATTATTTATTCAAATGCTGGGCCTGTCCCATGCAGATATTGTGCTCGGTGCTGGGATAAGACAGGGTCGTGAGGCCCACCTTCATGGGTGTGATTCCCAAAGGGTCCCAGGCCCTGTTTGGGGCAGTTAGACTCCTCCCTAATGAGAAATAACTTGTTTCCTTCCTAAACAACAATTACCTAGATAATGAAATTTCTTATACAATTTGCAGGTGGAATGAGTTTTATATACACATGTTATTTTCCCTAGTCATTCTATAATAACCACCTTTAGAGAGTGAAAAGCCTCCATATATGTTTTTAGCAATGAAAGGCTTAAAAAAGAAAAAAAATTAAAGCAATATGTGCAGAATCTCTTGTCTTTTCAGACATTTTATTTCCTACCTCATTAATTGCATGGATGAGTGGATGTTGTGAATATTTAGCACTTTGAAGATACTGAAATACCAGAAGGCATCCTCTAGTATCACAAGTTCCCAAAACCTTTGCTACCCCAATATTTCTTTGTAAATCTTTTAGAAGAGCACATTATAATGTCATACCCCTGAAGTAACTAATGATTCAAAATGTGAGAAATTGGCAGTATGAAAGGAAGAACCAATAACTGCTTAATTAAAAGTAAGCTTTTTACTACTGGAAAAAGAAGGAAAAACATTTTAATACAATCAATGCCAAGGACTGAGCCTGACTTACTGTGAAATAAAGAGAATGTTTTGAGCAATTCATTGTTGTTAGTTGCAGTTTTAGTAGAAAATGCTTGAAATAAAAATCCCTTTTTATTGGTAAGTGAAGGAGCAGCTGCCCTAAATGTGGTAGAAGCTGCTGTGCAAATGGGGCTTCGTCTTTCTGGAAGTGGAGAAAGCAGATTTGTTTGGCTCCCTTGCCCAGCTTTCTCTCCATGCGTGCCTTGAACAGTCCAACCAGCAACTCTGGCAAGTGCCTGGCCTGAGAGACCGCTGGCTGCTGGCTTCTGACTGTAGTGGGCGTACAGTGGACCTTAGGGCTTCGCTTGCAGTCAGGTTCAGTCCTCTGCTTTGACTGTATTCAAATGCTGTTCCTTATTTTTCCTTCTTGCTGTCCAGGGTCTCTCCTGGGCCCACAGCAGCCAGCACAGAACTCGGTGAAAGGAGCGAGGTCTTCCTCGCAGCATAGAAACCAAGTCAAGTCACACTCCAGATTTGTGAGGCTTATCTTTGGCCAGCTCATCGTCAGCAAACCGTGCAAGACCTGTTTAATTTAAAGCCAGGCATAGAGCAGTAGTCTAGAGCTGGTGAAATCTAAGCCTTCTTCTAAAATTCATTTTGACCAACCTTCTGTGTATTCTTGTATTCCCTTTCCAACGTCTGTCCCCTGCCTTCTATGTTGAAATAACTAATGAATAAAGTACCCTTTTTCAGTAATAAGAGTATAACCTTCCTGGACGTAGGATCCATGCCCAGGGATTCAAAATGTATAACCACCTTATAGTTGAGATAATCACATTATCAAGCCCAGTTTCCACTTAAAAAACTCAAATACCTTGGCTGTGTTTCCAAAATAAACTCTTTACAAGGAACAATACTGTAGTAATTTGCTGTATATGTATTAATGTATCCCATTATATTTAATAACTTCATGAGCGAGGCTTCTTTCAATTTCAACATAAAATGTGTGCTATTTATGTTCACCCAATTTTTGCAAATTTTCTTTATGTAATGAAAATCCAATTATTATGGCTATTAAATGAATACCCTCATATTCTACTGTTAGGAGCTAGAGTCCATTAAAAATCAGTAAATTCTGGCTGGGCACATTGGCTCATGTCTGTAATTCTAGCACTTTGGGAGGCTCTGGCAAGAGGATCATTTAAGCTGAAGAGTTTGAGACCAGCCTGGACAATACAACATAGTGAGATCTTGTCTCTACTGAAAAAACAATAAATTAGCCAGGTGTGGTGGCAGCTGAGGCAAGAGGATTGCATGAGCCTGGTAGATTGAGGCTGCAGTGAACTGTGGTGATACCACTGCACTCCAGACTAGGCAATAGAATGAGACCTGGTCTCCAAAAAAAAAAATCAGTAAATTCTTAGAAGATAGTCCTGTGAGGATGCCTTTTCTTAACCTAGTATTTATTGTTTCTTCATTTGTAAGATAGAGCTGATAATATTTATATGTCAGGGTCATCCTAAAGATTAGAATATATATGTGAAGTGCCCACATCTGTCTGGCAGCTGGGAAATATAAACATGAGAGATACTCATATACTTAGTCATCTCATGATGGCTGCCTTCAGCCTGTCTAGGAGAGAGGCATCATTTGTTTTGTGTTGCTGTTTTCCATATTAAGAATTTTTTGTTGTGTTTTATCAAAGACCATAAAGCCTGCATGACTCTTAAAGAAAATTATAGTCAAAAAAGCATAGATCATAAATATGTCAGCATGGAGTTTTTCTAACCATTGACGCACATCATTGCCTCCTTGAAGAGCGCCTTTTATCACGTCATATACAATATTGTGCTCATACCTTCTCCAGATTCCAAATTCTAACTTTAAACTACTTTGTATCTATTTTTAAATTTTCAAATGGGAGTTACTATGCAAAGTCAGTCAGTCACTATCTCAGATATTAGACATTTGGCATAGTGAATTTTATGTGGCTTTCTTAACACCTCTATTTAGGTGTATGTGACATATGTTTACAGTATACAATTTGGCAAGTTTTGACATACGCATATACTTGTAAAACCATGACCACTAAGTGGTGAATGTATCTGTCACCCCCAGAAGTGTCCCCTTGGTAATCCTTCCCCCAACTGTCTGTCCCCATCCCAGACAACCACTGATCTGCTTTCTGTCACTACAGATTAGCTTAACTCTTAATGAATTAGAATTTTATATAAGTCGAATCATAGTGTATACTCTTTTTCTTTGGCTTCTTTTACTCAGACAAATTATCTTGAGAATCATCCATGTAGTGTGTTTTAATTTATGTTTTAGATTTTAACAATAACTTGAGTTCCTAGGTATACTACTACTTTGAAAATTTAACCTCTTTTTGAATTTTATCAAGAAATATCTTGAATGATAGTCTTAGTGAAAACATTGTCTTGGTGAAAAGACTGCTACATTCTCTTGTCCTTGTGCAAGTCCAACTCAAGTAATTAACTTATACTTAGGTAAAGTGCCTCATATGCTTGACTTGAGAACTCTTCAGGCTCCTAACCAGCATATCATGTTACCTCGGAGACAAGAATGTTTTTGGAAACAGTGTGTTTGCTTTGAAAAGTGCCGTATGTCTAATGATAATGCCATAATTACTGATTAATTTATTTTTCTTTCCAGATCCTTTCTCGGAGTTCAGTTATGGGCGTGAGAGGCTTGCAAGGATTTGTGGGAAGTACTTGCCCACATATATGTACAGTAGTAAATTTCAAAGAACTGGCAGAGCACCACCGAAGCAAGTATCCTGGATGTACCCCTACCATTGTGGTTGATGCCATGTGTTGTCTCAGATACTGGTATACTCCAGAATCTTGGATCTGCGGTGGCCAGTGGCGAGAATACTTTTCTGCTTTACGAGATTTTGTTAAAACTTTTACGGCGGTTGGGATCAAGTTGATATTCTTCTTTGATGGCATGGTGGAGCAGGATAAGAGAGATGAATGGGTGAAACGAAGGCTTAAGAACAACAGGGAGATATCCAGGATTTTTCATTACATCAAATCACACAAGGAGCAGCCAGGCAGGAACATGTTCTTCATCCCCTCGGGGCTGGCTGTGTTTACACGATTTGCTCTAAAGACACTGGGCCAGGAAACTTTGTGTTCCTTACAGGAGGCAGATTATGAGGTGGCTTCATATGGTCTCCAGCATAACTGTCTTGGGATTCTTGGGGAAGACACTGATTACCTAATTTATGACACTTGTCCCTACTTTTCAATTAGTGAGCTCTGCCTAGAGAGCCTGGACACCATCATGCTCTGCAGAGAGAAGCTCTGTGAGAGTCTGGGCCTCTGTGTGGCTGACCTTCCTCTTTTGGCCTGCCTCCTTGGCAATGACATAATCCCAGAGGGCATGTTTGAAAGCTTTAGATACAAATGCTTATCATCCTACACCTCTGTAAAAGAGAACTTTGACAAAAGAGGTAACATTATATTAGCTGTGTCAGACCATATATCGAAAGTTCTTCACTTATATCAAGGTGAGAAAAAATTAGAAGAGCTATTACCTCTGGGACCAAACAAAGCTCTTTTTTATAAAGGAATGGCATCGTATCTTTTACCAGGACAAAAATCTCCATGGTTTTTCCAAAAACCCAAAAGCATAATAACTTTGGACAAGCAAGTTATGTCTATGAGTTCAGACCCTGAATCCAGGCAAGAAGTTCCCATGTGTATAGACCCTGAATCCAGGCAAGAAGTTCCCATGTGTACAGACCCTGAATTCAGGCAAGAAGTTCCCATGTGTACAGACCCTGAATCCAGGCAAGAAGTTCCTATGTGTACAGGCCCTGAATCCAGGCAAGAAGTTTTAATGTGGACAGACTCTGAATCTAGGCAAGAAATTATGTATACGGGCCATGAATCCAAACAGGAAGTTCCCATATGTACAGATCCTATATCCAAGCAAGAAGATTCCATGTGTACCCACCCTGAAATCAATCAAAAATTACCTGTAGCAACAGATTCTGAGTTTAAGCTTATGTGTACAAATCCTGAAATTAAACAAGAAGACCCTGCCAATGTGGGGCTTGAAATAAAGCAACAAGTAACCATGGTTTCAGACACTGAAATCTTAAAGGTATGTGAATATGCCCAGCCAATATGCCATGATTGAAAATATATCCACTGATGGATTTGTCAATGAAGATCCGTTACTGCTTTAGTGTTTGGGCACTGTGAGAGGATGCACAACAGAAGTCTATAAGTCTCTTTAGGAAGTGTGGCATGTGTGTGAAAACTCATAATCAATGTTTGATACTGTCATATGAATATTATGGAAAAGTGCCATAAGAATAAGAGAGAAAGAACATTGTGGGTTAAAGTACAGGGAGAAGGCTGGGTGCTGTGGCTCACGCCTGTAATCCCAGCACTTTGGGAGGCCGAGGCAGGTAATCACCTGAGGTCAGGAGTTCAAGATCAGCCTGACCAACACCGTGAAACCCTGTCTCTACTAAAAATACAAAAATTAGTCAGGTGTGGTGGCACACACGTGTAATCTCAGCTACTCGGGAGGCTGAGGCAGGCGATTCTCCTGAACCTGGGAGGCAGAGGTTGCAGTGAGCTGAGATCATGCCACTTGCGCTCCAGCCTGGGCAACAAGAGCAAAACTCCGCCTCAAAAAATTAAAATAAAGTACAGGGAGAAGTTCCCCAAAGAGGTAGAACTGGAGCCAGACCTTAACGGTAGCCAGAATATGCATTGAGTAGGCTAAGACGTGGGAGTTGTGGAATAACTAAAGGTGTAGTGTTTTGAATCTGCATCACCAGGGGCACAGGGTGAAAGGTCAGGCTGGAGTGGGGTTTGCGGGAAGAAGCAAGAAGAAAAAAATGGGAAAAGGTAGACAGTCATAGCCACATTGGGAAGGTTATTAAATGCCACAAGAGGAATTTGGACTTAATTCTGAAAGTATTACAGCGCGAAGATTTTTAATGAAGGGGCGGCCACAACATACGAGGTTCTGTGCTAGGTGCATTACATAACTTTTCTTATTAGATCCTCTCAGCAGCTCTGTGAGATAGACTTATCCTTGTTTTACAGAAGAGATCTGTGTCCACATAAATGTCTCAAAGGAACCTCAGCAAGTTCTAAACCAAACTCAGCTATCTTAACCACACACCTTTCCTTGTTCCCAGCGCTGTGAACACCACCATCTTTCATCTAGTTGCAACTCCATAGATCTGTAAGGAAGCTCCTGCTCCTAGTCTGACGGAAAACTCAGGCCTGGACAGCAGCTGAGCAGCTGTGCGGTGAGGCCTGGAAAGCAGTGATGTGAACATGCCAGCCAACCAGCCAAGGCCTTTCCTGGAACACCATTGTCACCTTCCACCTCTGGACCCTCTGTGTGGTTGTTTTGATCTGGCCCCCTTCCATTTCCTGGCTCTTGCTGCCGTCCCTTATTTGTATATGGCCTTGCACGTGTCCTCTGTGGACTCGGGGTCTGTCTGTGAAGGCTGGTCTTCACAAACACTGGCTTGTATGCACCCTGCTGACAGGACCCTCCCTTGGCCTTTGCCATTTGAGTTAATATGCTGGATGTCCCACCCATATCACGTTAAGGGTCTGACAGATTAGGTCAGACCACAGGTGGCATCGTGTATATTATGGAATAACATAGGACTGGATTTTCATAGTCATTGAGGAAGCATTCAATTTTTTTAAGCAGGTATATTGATGTGATCAGATTTTTGGTTTTTGAAACATTACGCTGCAGAGAGTGGAATTAAAGTGGCCATTGCAGAAACTCAGGTAAAATACAAAAGAGCTAGAATTAGGAAAATGGTAGTGGAAATAGGAAGACAGAAATTCAAGAAACGGTCTCAGCAGTGAAACTAATAAATAAGTCTTGCTGTGGAGATGAGGTTCCCTTGAGCACCAGGGATGGTAGATGCTGTTATCTAAGGAAGAAGGAGGAAAGGTTTTTATAGGGAGAATTAACTGAGTTATATTTGAGTTGAGTAGATGGCACCTCTAACACGTGTTCTAGTGAAATATGGGCCTAAAGTTCTATTACTGGCAGGAGACAGACATCTGGAAGTCATCCTATTTTATGTGTGAAGTAAAAGATTATGTGGGATAGAGACTTAAGAGACAGTGCACTGAGAGATCAGGAGTGAGCTGAGGAGAACGGAGAATAAGGAGAGACTAATTCCCACAAAAGTCCAAGGAGACAGGTTTCAGGAATGAGAAAAGAAGTGGTCAGCAGTGTCAAATGCTACAAAGGTAAAGACGTAGAATAGGACTGACATAGGCAGTTAGGTCAGCAATTGGGAGGTCTTGGTGACCTCAGGGAGTTACTGCAGCACAGGATTGAGTGTGGAGGCAAAGACTGCAGGGAGTTTGGCAGTGGAAGAGTCTTTGTTGGGGAAGGTGGGGTCAAGGAGAGTCCCCGCAGGGAGTTCCCTGGCAAAATGGGTTGAGTGTTGTTCACATGCATTGAACTTAATTGTATCTTTGAAAACAAATTTGAAGTTTCTCACATTGCCCTTATATTTTCCCTATAAAAATGTTTTACAATGTCATCTTCCAACCCTATCTAATAGGCAACTAAAATTCAAAATATATTTTAACCACACGCAGTCACCCTGGGAAAATGCTGCGGGGCACAGCAGTTACATTGAGTACACACACAACCACAGCTATATATCTGTGTCTTCTCTATGTCAGCGTTTTGGAAGATCAGTTGAGTTTTTCTTTCTTTCTTTCTTTCTTTCTTTTAGACAGGGTCTCACTATCATCCAGGTTGGAGTGCAGTGGCATAATAGCCTCTGCCTCCCAGGTTCAAGCGATTCTCCCACCACAGCCTCCTGAATAGGGAGGCAGAGGTTATTACAGGTGCACACCACCACGTCCAGCTAAGTTTTGTATTTAGTAGAGATGGGGTTTCACCATGTTGCCCAGGCTGGCCTCGAATTCCTTACCTCAAGTGATCCGCCCACCTCGACCTCCCAAAGTGCTGGAATTACAGGCATCAGCCACTGCACCCAGCTAGATAGTCTTATAATAATCTTATAAAACATTAATTGGCAGTGAGCTGTGCCAGACCTCGGGACAAGTGCTTTTCTTATATTGACTCATTTAATCCTTACAATAGTCCTGTGAGCCTGGCACTTTTTTTTTTTTTTTATTAAATCCATTTTCTTTAGGAAGAAAGGAACAGAAAGATTCAGACTCAAGCCTACCAATCATGAATCAACATAACTAGGACTATTTAAGTAAATGAGGCACACGCTCTTAGGATTCAGAGGTTCTGGTATTCCAGGTTATACTAGCATCACATTTTACTGCCTTTAATAGTAGACTATTTGGATTTAAATTTTGACTAGCAATCTAGATGAATTTATCTCACACTAATAAGAATGTTCTTCACAGGAAGGTAAAACCTATATATTTAGGCTATGATAGACCTTCTCATCTTAACTACTTATCTAATGAGAGAGTGGAATTAGTTTAAATCCTGTATCTGATCACCTACCATGAGCCAGCACTGTCTTGACTTTACAGCGGAGAAGTGCCTGTGCCTGACATATCATTTACACTCAATAAACAATTTCTGAATAAATGAATGAGTGAATACAGTATGGCCTCTAACACTAAGCAGTTTATAGTTTAATAAGGGAGGCAGACCAGACAGCTGTGCTACAGGGAATGGGATACGAGCTTTATAAGGCAACTTGGAGGTTGGTCCTGGCTAAGGGAGGAGGGGAGGGCGACATGAGGCGAACCTTAAAGGAAAAGAATTGTGAAGTGGGAGGCTGGGAAAGATTGGAAGAGAAAGACATTCTGGGTGGGGTAAGTTCTTATGGGGCACAAGTAAAGGTAGAAGCGGATTGAGTACTCTTGAGGAACAGTGCACATGTTCTGTTGAGACTGGATTATGGAAGTTTCTACGAGGGCGAAATGGTGTTCAAGGCTGGAAAAAGAAGATTGAGGCTTTATAGTGGGGCCTTGAAATGCTGTGGTGAAGGATTTATGGTAGCCATTAAAATGTTTTGAATAGGGTAGCAAAGTTTTCAAAGACAGTGCGGCAGTGGTGTGAAGGATGAGTTGGAAAGGGGAGAAACCAGGCTAGGGGATTAAGACCTTTCATAGCAATACTGGTGAGAAGTAGTGAGCACCTGGGTACTGGGAGGGTATCAAGGAGCCAGAACAGTGAGATACTGTGGAAGATAAGACTGTAGACGTTTGGAGAAAGGAGGAGGAGGAGTAGAAAGTTTTGAAATTGGTAGACCGCACATGGCTAGCCAGGTTTCCCAACACCATTTATTAAGTGGAATCCTTTCCCCATTGCCTGTTTTTGTCTGGTTTGTCAAAGATCAGATGGTTGTAGATGTGTGGCCATACTTCTGAGGCCCCTGTTCTGTTCCATTGGTCTGTATCTCCGTTTTGGTACTAGTACCATGCTGTTTTGATTACTGTAGCCTTGTAGTATCGTTTGAAGTCAGGTAGCATGATGCCTCCATCTTTGTTCTTTTTGCTTAGGATTGCTTGGCTATGCAGGCTCTTTTTTGGTTCCATATGAAGTTTAAGGTGGTTTTTTCCAGTGAAGAAGATCAATGGTAGTTTGATGGGGATAGCATTGTATCTATAAATTACTTTGGGCAGTATGGCCATTTTCATGATACTGATTCTTCCTAACCATGAACATGGAATGTTTTTCCATTTATTTTTGTCTTCTCTTATTTCCTTGAGCAGTGGTCTGTAGTTCTCCTTGAAGAGATCCTTCACATCCTTTGTTGTATTCCTAGGTAATTTATTCTCTTTGTAGCAATTGTGAATGGGAGTTCGCTCTTGATTTGGTTCTCTGTTTGTTATTGGTGTATAGGAATGCTTATGATTTTTGCACGTTGATTTTATATCCTGAGACTTTGTTGAAGTTGCTTATCAGCTTCAGGAGATTTTGGGCTGAGACGACGGGGTCTTCTAAATATACAGTCATGTCATCTGTAAATAGAGACAATTCGACTTACTGTATTCCTAATTGAATACACTTTATTTCTTTTTCTTGCCTGTTTTGCTCTGGCTAGAACTTCCTATACTATGTTGAATAGGAGTGGTGAGAGAGGTCACCCTTGTCTAGTGCCAGTTTTCAAAGGGAGTGCTTGAGTTTTTGCACATTCAGTATGATATTGGCTGTGGGTTTGTCATAAATAGCTTTTATTATTTTGAGATACATTCCATCGATAACTAGTTTATTGAGTTTTTAGCATAAACAACTGTTGAATTTCCTCGAAAGCCTTTTCTACATTTATTGAGATAATCATGTGGTTTTTGTCTTTGGTTCTTTTTATGTGATAGATCACAGTTACAGATTTGCGTATGTTGAACCAGCCTTGCATCCCCGGGGATGAAGCCTACTTGATTGTGAGGGTTAAGCCTTTTGATGTGCTGTTGCCCTCTTTGCCAGTATTTTATTGAAGATTTTTGCATGATGTTCATCATGGATATTGGCCTGAAATTTTCTTTTTTAGTTGTATCTCTGCCAAGTTTTGGTATTAGGATGATGTTGGTCTCATAAAATGAGTTAGGGAGGATTCCCTCTTTTTGTATTGTTTGCAATAATTTCAGAAGGAATGGTACCAGTTCCTCTTTGTACATCTGGTAGAATGCGGCTGTGAACCGTCTGGACCTGGACTTTTTTTGGGTGGGAGGCAATTAATTACTGCCTCTACTTCAGACCTTGTTATTGGTCTATTCAGGGATTCAGCTTCTTCCTGGTTTAGTCTTGGGAGGATGTAAGTGTCCAGGAATGTATCCATTTCTTCTAGTTTTACTGGTTTATGTGCATAGAGTTGTTTGTAGTAACCCCTGATAGTAGTTTGTATTTCTGTGGAATTGGTGGTGATATCCCCTTTATCATTTTTTATTGCATCTATTTGATTCTTCTCTCTTTTCTTTTTTATTAGTCTGGCTAGTGGTCTATCTATTTTGTTGATCTTTTCAAAACACTAACTCCTGGATTTATTGATTTTTTTGAAGGGTTTTTTTGTGTCTCTAACTCCTTCAGTTCTCCTCTGATCTTAGTTATTTCTTGTCTTCTGCCAGCTTTTGAATTTGTTTGATCTTGCTCCTCTAGCTCTTTTAATTTTGACGATAGGGTGTTGATTTTAGATCTTTCCTCGCTTTTCATATGGGAGTTTATTGCTATAAATTTCCCTCTAGACACTGCTTTAAATGTATCCCAGAAATTCTGGTACGTTGTGTCTTGGTTCTCATAGGTTTTGAAGAACATCTTTATTTCTGCCTTCATTTCATTATTTATCCAGTCGTCAATCAGGAACAGGTTGTTCAGTTTCCATGTAGTTGTGCAGTTTTCAGTGAGTTCTTAATCCTGAATTTTAATTTGATTGCACTGTAGTCTGAGAGACCGGTTGTTATGATTTCTGTTCTTTTGCATTTGCTGAGGAGTGATTTACTTCCAATTATGTGGTCAATTTTAGAGTAAGTGCGATGTGGTGCTGAGAAGAATGTATATTCTGTGGATTTGGGATGGAGAGTTTTGTAGATGTCTGTTAGGTCCACTTGGTCCAGGTCTGCATTCAAGGCCTGGATATCCTTGTTAATTTCCTGTCTCGTTGATCTGTCTAATATTGACAGTGGAGTGTTAAAGTCTCCCACTATTATTGTGTGGGAGTCTAAGTCTCTTTGTAGGTTGTTAAGAACTTGCTTTATATATCTGGGTGCTCCTGTATTGGGTTCATACATATTTAGGATAGTTACCTCTTCTTGTTGCATTGATCCTTTTACCATTATATAATGCCCTTCTTTGTCTCTTTTGATCTTTGTTGGTTTAAAGTCTGTTGAATCTGGAAACCATCATTCTCAGCAAAGTGACACAAGAAAAGAAAACCAAACACCGCCTGTTCTCACTCTTAAGTGGGTGTTGAACAATGAGAACACATGGACACAGGGAGGGAAACATCACACACTGGGGTCTGTTAGGGGTGGAGAGCTAGGAGAGGGATAACGGGGTGGGGAGATTAGGGAGAGATAAGATTAGGAGAAATACCTAATGTAGGTGAAGGGTGGATGGAGGCAGCAAACCACCATGGCATGTGTATACCTATGTAACAATCCTGCAAGTTCTGCACATGTATCCCAGAACTCAAAGTAAAATTAAAAAAAAAAAAAAAAAAGAAAAGAAAAGAAATTGGTAGTCCGAAGGAAAGAAAACATGGCAACTTGATGTCATGAATTTGAGTGTCCATTATTGCATTTCTGAGGGCCTTAAAAAACTGGCATATGATGAAAGGCATTGACGTTTTCTATTTGAAGGTTACTGTTTTGTTTTCAAGGAGAAATTCATTTGTATTTAAATTTCAAACAGGTTGCTAGAACACATCACGTCCAAGCAGAAAGCTACCTGGTGTACAACATCATGAGCAGTGGAGAGATTGAGTGCAGCAACACCCTGGAAGATGAACTTGACCAGGCGTTACCCAGCCAGGCCTTCATTTACCGACCCATTAGGCAGCGTGTTTACTCACTCCTATTGGAGAACTGTCAAGGTGAGAATTGGTTGGTCCCTCTTAGTAATGCTTCTATTTGATGTTGAATTCTGAGAAACTGGCTAGATGAAATAGAGTGCATTCTTTCAGGACATGGAGACAGTTAAATGGGTTTTGTTTCCCTGTCCAATCTGTAATTGAGAATAACACTGACATCTGTAAAAAATTAAGTATAAATGCCATGGGACGTCTATATCTAATTAGCAGGCAGTTCATCAGTATGCATTAAAAGAAGAATGCATTATTTCTATAAAATATCATATTTTTATGCCTTAAAAGGATTTAGGCTTTTTAAAAAAACGTGAAAACTCTTTCCTCCTGTAGGGGAGCGTAGGGTATGCCTATTATTAGAAGAAAACAATGTCTACTTAGTCTTCCCTCAAACTGTGATTTTTATAAAACAATTTTACAAAATCTAGTACATCATATTTTTCAGTACAATTTTCTTCTAGAGTTTTTGTAATTAAATTTATGTTTTTTTCTCATCTATATTTCCATTATGTATTTGGCAACAAGAGTAGAGAGTAGACCATCAATGACCAAAACAATGAAAATGAGAAGAATTTTAACACTAAGGAGAAAGTTAACTCACCATTCAAAATAGTTCTGGGGGGAATTAGGAGTGTGGAAGAACACTTCAAATTAGAAACCAGAGATGCTTAATATATTTAGTGACCTTCTGTTTAAGTAAGGCCTTGTTCTTTTTAGACAGAAATCTTAGGTACTTTACGGTCTGATTTGAGAGTGTGTTGATAAGAAACATGGTCTACACACTATTACCAGGATAAGAGATAGAAGGAGTAGGATGCCTGTGAAAGGGTATCTGTGGTCCATTTGCCTAAATATCATGATTTCCAAACATGTCAATGTTAATATTATTCTGTTGTTCCAGAAAGTGAACATTTACATAATCTGAAAGTGGTGACAGAATCATCTGATGAAAAAGTCATCATTATTATTTTTGGATGATGGGGCTCATGGGTAGTGGGGTTATTTAAATCTAGTTTTCATTAGATTCTTGTAGCACCACCCAGCATGCACTGCTTTCTCCCATACATACTGCAAGAGTTCACCTCTGTGACCTAAGGAAGAAGACATGAGAAAGATGTTAAGCTGATTTACAAACAGAAATAAAGAACCTGTGTAATAAACTCTGGAGCCAAATGTTATTTAAATCATTTTTTAAATTTCCTTTTCTTATGGGCTCTCCACCCACATTCTTTCTTAACATGGATGTTTGCACATTGACTAATGATGGAAAAAAGAGATCTGCCTCATGAAAACATTTTTACATTAATAATATTGGAATTGTTTTCAGACTATTTCATTAAATGCGATTAAACTATATAAAATTCACTAACCTAAATTTCATACTTTGTTTATGTAATGTATTTATGACCATATGGATAACTTTATTAGATAACCACATAAGCAGGAAAAACCATTCACATTGAATGTGTCTTCACAGTTGATCTTTAGTTTCTTTCTCCTTCAGATTTTTGGCTTCCTGCATGAAGTCTACATTATTAAGATATGAAAATAAAATGCTGCTTTTGCTGATTTATATATGATGATAATAACCAAGTGTATTCTATGTTATTTGTTTGGCTTAGTTTATAATCCCATTTGTATTTGAAAGTGTTGTATATTTTACAGTTGTTGAGTAGAGTGTTCTGTAAGTATCAGTGTTAATAAGGTTATTCAAGTCTTTTACTGATTTTCTGTCTACTTCTTCTTAGTTCCTGAGAGAAAAGGGTTAAAAACTCCAGCTCTTATTTGTCTGTTTATTCCTTCAGTTCTGTCAGTTTTTGGTTTAGGCATTTTGAAACTCTGTTGTTAGGTGCAAGTGCATTGAGGACTGTTACGTTTCTTAGTGGATCGACCCTTTTAACAGGAGAGTTCTCTTTCAAAAACATGGTGGTATGCCTTGTCCTAAAGTTGTCTGTTTTATAGTAATGTAGTCACTTCAGTACTCTTACTGTTAATGTTTGCATGATATGGTATTTTTTTCTATCCTTTTGCTTTTAAACTATTTCTTTACATCTAAAGTGCATCTCTTTTAAAGGCAGCATGTCAAATGTCACAGTCTCTTTCTTTTAACTGCAATGTTCACACTGAAATAACTTTTGGCATAATTAGTGCTCAGTCTTCCATTTTGCTCTTTGTTCTTTTTTTCCCAACTTATTTTCTCATTTTCTTACTTCTTTTGAATTAGTTGAATAATTTTTAGTATTGTGTTTTATGCACTCATTTGGATTATTAGATTTACCTTTTTTAAAAAACAAAAGTGGTTAGTCTAGGTTTACAGTATCTATTAGGTTGGTGCAAAAGTAATTGCAGTTTTTGAAATTACTTTTAATATTTTTAACATCATAATTTACTATCAAATAATATACCATGTTACTTATAAAAACCTTATAACTGTATGTTTTCATCCTCACCAACATTTTTGCTATTGTTATTTTATGTCTTGTACAAATACATATTTTCTGAAATTTGAAATAATTACAGATTCACAGGAAGTTGCGAGAATAGTACATAGATTCCCATGTACCGTTCGCTCAGATTCCTCCCAAGATGACATATAGCTGTGGTATAGTATCAAGGCCAGAAAGTGCACATCAGTTACAGCGTTGACTGAGCTGCGGCCCTTCTTCACGTGGGCCAGTTTGTACATGCATGCATTGATCTGTGCGGGCGTGTAGGTCTGTGAAAGGTCTGCAGCCATTACCACAGTGAGAGGCAGAGCTGGCCCGTCACAGCTCCTCCACGTGCTGCTTGGTCCTGGCATTCTTTCTTCCCCCAGTTGCTGCCCTCTGGCAACTGCTAATCTGTTTTTCATCTCTATGTTCTTGTTCATTTGAGAACGTTATATAAATGGCAGCATATATTACGTAACCCTTGGAGATTATGCATATGTTTTAAACCCTATAGTACATGATTTAAAACTTTTTAGTTTAAATTGGGAGTTGGCACACTTTTTCTGTGAGGAGTCAGGTAGTAATAAATATTACAGGTTTCGAGGACCCCCCCCCAACAAACAGTCCCTGTGACAGCTACCCAATCCTGCTATTGTTGTGCAAGAGCAGCCACAGACAACATGTAAATGAATGAGTGTGGTGGTGTGCCAGTAAGCCTTTATTTAACCTTTGTATGTGACAGAACTTGAATTTTATTTATTTATTTAGAGACAGTCTCACTCTGTTGCCCAGGCTGGAGTGCAGTGGTCACAGCTCACTGTGGCCTTCAACTCCAAGGCTGAAGCCTCAGCCTCTTGAGTAACTGAGATGACAGGCATGCACCACCACACCCAGCTAATTAAAAAAAAAAAAATTTTTTTTTGAGAGATGGGATATCGCTATGTTACCCAGGCTGGTCTCAAACTCCTGACCTCAAGCGATCCTCCTACCTCAGCCTCCCTAAGTGCTGGGATTACAGATGCAAGTTACCGTACCAGGCCAAAACTTGAATTTTATAGAGTATAATTTTCAGGAGTCACAAAATATTCTTAAAAACATTTTTTCCAACCATTAAAAAAATATGAAAAACACTATTAGCTTTCAGGCTGTATAAAAGCAGGAAAATTTGACCCATGAGCTGTAGTTTACCAATTCCTACTTTAAATAGTTACCTTTTACAGAAATTAAAAAACAAGAAAAAGTCTTATATATGTACCATTTCCTGTGCTTGATCTTTGCATAGATCCAAGTTTTCATCTAGTATCATCTTGATCAAAATAACTTGCTTTGACATTTCTTGTGGTACACAGTTTTAAATTTTCTGAGTTTTTTTTCCCCCTGAGAATGTCTTTACAGATAGGTGTCACTTAACAACAGGAATACATCCTGAAAAATATGTCCTTAAGCGATTTGTTGTTGTGGGAAGCCTAGAAGGTATAGCCCACTACACACCTAGGTCGTATGGTGTAGCTCATTGCCCCCAGGCTACAAACCTCTGCAGCATGTGACTGTACTGAAAACTGTTGGCAGCTGTAACACAATGGTAAGTATTCGTGTATCTAAACATACCTAAACCTAGAAAAGGCAAGTAAAAATACGGTATCAAAGATAAATATGGTACCCCTTTGCAGGCCACTTGCCATGCATGGACTTTGCAGGACTAGAAGCTGCTTTGGTGAGTCAGTGAGTGAGTCGGGAGTGAATGGGAAGGCCCGGATGTGAGCATGCACTGCTATAGCCTTTATAAACACTGCACACTTAGGGCTATGATACATTCACAAAAATTATTTCTTTCCTTAACAATAAATTAACTTATTGTAAGTTTTTACTTTATAAACTTTAAAATTTTTTTTAACTGTTTGACTCTTTTATAACAACTTAAAATACATATTATACAACTATACAAAAATTTTTTTCTTTATATCATTCTGTAAGCCTTTTTGTATTAGAAAAACTTTTTAACTCTACCTTCTGAGTTCATACTTAAAAAAAAATTTTTTTTTAACTTTTTTGTTAAAAATTCAGACAGAAGTACACACATTAGTCTAGGATTACATAGGGTCAAGATCATCAGGGTATCACTAGGAATGTGTATACCGTCTGTCACTGATCAAGATCATTGTTACTCAGGGCAGGACTGTATTTCATCTTTATTTGAAGGATATGGTTTTGCTGCATATAGAATTTTAGGTAGTTTTTTGTTTGGCACTTTATGGGTGACATTATATTTTCTTCTGGCTTGTGTAGTTTCTCCTGAGACGACAAGGCTCATCTTTATTGTTGTTCCCCATGTGTGACGTGCTTTTTTCCTCTGGCTGTCTTTACAGTTCCTCTCCTGTTTGCTGGATTTTGAATAAGGTTCACTATGCTCCCTGCATGGGATTTTGAACTTCTTGAATTCACGGGTTTATATTTCCTAGCAAATTTGGAAGAAAAGAGCATTTTCTATAAGATTTTTTCTGTCTCAATCTCTTTGCCTCTTCCTGTGGGCCATTTATTGACTCTTCCTCCTATAGGGTCCACATATTTTTGCTTATTTTCATGTCTAGTATTTTTTTTTTTTAAATATTTTATTGCATTTTAAGTTTTGGGATACATGTGAAGAACATGCAGGATTGTTGCTTAGGTACATACACGGCAATGTGGTTTGCTGCCTTCTCCCCCATCACCTATATCTGTCATTTCTCCCCATGTTATCCCTCCCCAAGTCCCCACCCCCCGCTGTCCCTCCCCTCTCTGACACCTTTTTAACTTCAGTAATACCCACCTTCTGGGGTTGTTGGGAGGAGCTGATAATATATTATGTGTAATATATGATACTGCATTTTGTAAATTTCAAAGCCTGTGAGAATGTTAGAAGGTCAATCCCAGTGAGGCCCTAAGCTTGCAGACATCACCATTTAGCCAAATCCCCTGACTTGCCCAAACCTAGCAAGGAATCCTCCAGATTCACACCAGAGAGAGAGAAATCAGCTTTTTTGATACAGAAGCAGTAAATGGCCTCCCCTGGGTATTTCAGACGCTCCGAAGCCGCCCCCCTGGAGCTGAAATTCAAAGGTAGGTTTATAATTATAAGGTTTATTAATCTTGATTTCCCCGATGGAGGATGCATTCCTGCTGCAGATCTTTCCAGAATGTTCTAGCATCTCCGAAAATCCCAGGAATCTTGTAAGCTGAGAAAAGGAGTGAAACGCAGCTCTTCAATGTTTCAATCGACATGTTCACTAGAGTAACTCCCTGGGAGATTAGCAGGTGATTATTAATATCTTCTTCTTTCATTGGTAGAACCAAACAAACATTTTAGAAGACATTATTGGCTTTGCAATATCTAATATTCGTTTTTTAATATCAAGCCTCCCAACAGGAATCCAGCCAATGAAAGGCAAGGACCCCAGGGTTCAACTAGACAGGCACTGCAGAAATCGGAGGTGGACCTAGGGCTCCTAAAAGGCTGGGCTTATCGGAAATGGCATGGGAGTTGGGAACTGGTAGAGTCACTGAGATAAGCTCTAAGTGCCCACAGAAGATGCATTGGGCAGCAATTCAAAATCCTAAGAAGGGCTGGACACTGTGACTCACACCTGTAATCCTAGCACTTTGGGAGGCTGCGGTGGGTGGATCACTTCAGGTTAGGAGTTCAAGACCTGCCTGGCCAGCATGGTGAAACCACGTCTCTGCTAAAAATACAAAAATTGGGCTGGGCGCGGTGGCTCACGCCTGTAATCCCAGCACTTTGGGAGGCTGAGGTGGGCGGATCAGAAGGCCAGGGGATCAAGACCATCCTGGCTAACATGATGAAACCCTGTGTCTATTAAAAATACAAAAAATTAGCCGGGTGTGGTGGCGGGTGCCTGTAATCCCAGCTACTCTGGAGGCTGAGGCAGGAGAATAGCTTAAACCTGGGAGGTGGAGGTTGCAGTGAGCCAAGATTGCACCACTGCACTCCAGCCTGGGTGACAGAGTGAGACCCTGTGTCAAAAAAAAAATCCTCAGAAATATAGTAACAATTTAGGAAACTCAAGGTTTTCGAGGAAAACACAAGGAAAGCATAAGTCTGTGTGGATAGATGGGATGAACATGTGACTTGCAAATTATTATTCCGGGAGTAGTGAAAGGGTGCATGAAATCATCCACCTCCTCTGACCCTGTTGTGATCAAGGCTGCACAATTGCATGTATTTATTCCCACCATGGATTGAGCCAATCGGTTAATTCGTCATATACACATAAATTTAAGAATAAAAGTATGCCAAAAGAAACGTGGGCCATGACAACTGCCAGCTTCACTGAAGAGTTAAAAATAAACTGAATTTAAAAGCCACAGTGATAATACTTACGGCAACAGAAGGACAAACTGGTACAAAACCTGGAAAATAATTGGATATTAAAGATCAAGAGAAGCTTAAAAGTTTCTACCCTTTGATTCAGTAACTCGAATTCTGGAAATCTGTTTTTGAGAGAAATAATCAGCAATGTGAACAAAGATGTGTTAAGCATGTTTATGAAAGTATTATTTGGCCGGGCGCAGTGGCTGACGCCTGTAATCCTGGCATTTTGGGAGGCTGAGGTGGGTGGATCACTTGAGGTCAGGAGTTCAAGACCAGCCTGGCCATCATGGTAAAACCCTACCTTTAAAAAAAAAAAAAAAGAAAGAAACTATTATTTATATTGGCAAAAGTTAAAAACAGGAAAGAGAGAAGGAAATGATCTAAATATCCAAAAATGATGGAAAAGTTTAAAGAAGTTATGGCACGCACATTTGATGTAATCCTATATAAGCTATTAAAAATTGTGTTCTTAAATAATATTTAATGACTAGGAAAGTGTTTGTAATATGCTGAGTGAAATACAAAATTACATACACATTAGAATTGTATGTTTTTTTTTTTAATATTGTACATACATATATACTTATCCTGAAGAATACATGTAAAATGCCTGGAAGAAAATATACAAATTAAAAAATTATTTCTGGCCTGGCGCAGTGGCTCATACCTGTAATCCCAGCACTTTGGGAGGCTGAGGCGGGTGGATCACTTGAGGTCAGGAGTTCGAGACCAGCCTGGCCAACATGGTGAAACCCCATCTCTACTAAAAATATAAAAATTAGCCAGGTGTGGTGGCACATGCCTGTAATTCCAGCTGCTCAGGAGGCTGAGGCAGGAGAATCATTTGAACCGGGAATCAGAGTTTGCGGTGAGCCAAGATTGAACCATTGCACTCCAGCTTGGATGACAGGGTCTCACTCTGTTACCCAGGCTAGAGTGCAGTGCAGTGACACAATTGTGGCTCACTGCAGCCTTGAACTCCTGGGCTCCAGCAATCCTCCTATCTTGGCCTCTCAAAGTGCTGGGATTATAGACGTGAGCCATCACAGCTGGTTCTATTTGCCAAATTTCTATAATGGTTATATATTTTTTATCTTCCTTGAGCAAGCTGTATTTATTTTTCTTTTTTCCCTCTCCTGGGTTATTAAGGTATAATTGGTATAAAAAACACATGTATTCCCAGGCATTAGAGAGGAATTTAAAAAGACACACACATTATTAATATATGCAATGTGTGAGTTTGGACAGATGTGTACACTCCTGTTCCAATCATCACAGTCAGTATATGCCTCACCTCCAAAAGTTTTCTTCAACCCCTTTGTGGTATGTTTTGTTCGGTTCTGTGGTAAGAATGATTATATTATTTTTGAACAATAACATATATTTAGAAAACAAGGTCTAGGCTTCTGGTTCACGTCACAGTTAATGGTGAAAAGACCCAGGCCAGGCCTTCAAGGAGCTTCCCGTCTGCAGGAGGAAGCCACGCAAACAGAAGTTATGCTGCAGAATGCAATTATTCCTCCTCCCTTGGAAATGTGTGAAACCTAGGAGGAAAGAGGAACCAGCGTTTTGGTTGCTGATGATCTGGGCTCTGGGTTGAATAGACTATCTATTGTGAAAGTGTATTGTACAAAAAGAGAATAGAGCTTTTTGTGAAGGGAGATAAAGAGGGTGTAGGGTGGGAATGAGGAGGATGGGGAAGGAGGAGGCAGCCCAGGCAGATCCTGAGAGGCCTGGGAGCACTCAGCACTCATCCTGTGGGTGGACTTCACGGCTGCCCAAGGTCCCTCCAAGGTGTTCTCCACACACTGCACATGGGTCCTGGTGTCCAGGGCCAACCTGGTATCTGGCATCATGTTCATGACAGGAGCTTAGTAAATGTTTATTGCCCATAAGAGTACATGAATGTATGGACATGTAACATCAGGGATCACTCTCATGAATTTCTTTTTTTTTTTTTTTTGAGATGGATTTTTGCTCTTGTTCAGGCTGGAGTATAGTGGTGCCATCTCTGCTCACTGCAACCTCCACCTCTCAGGTTCAAGTGATTCTCCTGCCTGCCTCAGCCTCCAGCTGGCATTACAGGCACACGCCACTATGCCCAGCTACATTTTGGTATTTTTAGTAGAGATGGGGTTCCACCATGTTAGCCAAGCTGGTCTCAAACACCTGACCTCAGGTGATCTGCCTGCCTCAGCCCTCCAAAGTGCTAGGATTACAGGTGTGAGCCACTGCGCCTGGCCATGAATTTCTTTTAAGGCATTAATAAAACAATCTGAAAGGCTGGGCGCAGTGGCCTGTAATCCTAGCATTTTGGGAGGCCGAGGCAGGAAGATCACCTGAAGTCAGGAGTTTGAGACCAGCCTGGCCAACATGGTGAAACCCCGTCTCTACTAAAAATAACAAAAATTAGCCAGGCATAGTGGTGGGCGCCTATAATCCCAGCTACTAGGGAGGCTGAGACAGGAGAATCGCTTGAACCTGGGAGGTGGAGGTTGCAGAGAGCCAGGGTCGTACCACATTGCACTCCAGCCTGAGCGACAAAGTGAGACTTCATCTGAAAAAAAAAAAAAAATGTGAAAAAGACTCTGTGAAGCTGTGAGGATGGGCAAGACAGAAGGGAAACGTAGTGTTTTTTGGGGGGAGGGGGAGGGTGGGGAGCATGGTCTCTCTCTGTTGCCCAGGCTGAAGTACAGTGGTGCAGTTACGGCTCATTGTAGTCTCCACCTCCTGGGCTCAAGCCATCCTGCCATCTCAGCCTCCCCAGTGGCTGAGACTACAGGTGCATGCCACCACACCCAGCTATCTATTTATTTATTTATTTAGAGACAGAGTCTCGCTTTGTTGCTAGGCTGGAGTGCAGGGGCTCGATCTCGGCCACTGCAACCTCCGCCTCTCAGGTTCCAGTGATTCTTCTGTCTCAGTCTCTGGAGTAGCTGGGACTACAGGCGTGCACCACCGCACCTGGCTGATTTTTGTATTATTAGTAGAGATGAGGTTTCACCATATTGGCCAGGCTCGTCTCGAACTCCTGACCTCGTGATCCGCCTGCCTCAGCCTCCCGAAGTGCTAGGATTACAAGCGTGAGCCACTGCTTCTGGCTAATTTTTTATTTTTTTAGAGACAGGGTCTCACTATGTTGCCCGGGCTGGAGATACTTTCTTAAGTGAGTAACGGAAGAATAGCATGCCTGGCTACCATCTGGGCAGAGGGTGGAGAGGAATCCATAGGGTGAGGGTTTTGCTCTGTTGAATCTTCAGACATGAATTCTCTTTTTGGCCCCCTCTTTTGCTTTTAGTCTTCATTCAATCAACACACATTTGTTGAACACTCACAATGTACTGGCCACCACTGAGGGTCTCCCAAGCAACCAAGGGTGACAGATGTGCACTGATTTATACAAGAGCAGAAGAGGGGTATCCACCCAGCTCTTCTCTCTAGGAAGAAGGCTTTCCTATAAGAGGTGATATTTAAACAGAGTCTTATTTTTTTTCTTGAGACAGAGTCTCACTCTATCAACCAGGCTAGAGTGCAATGGCACAATCTCAGCCCACTGCAACCTCCACCTCCTGGCTTCAAGCAATTCTCCCACCTCAGCCTCCGGAGTAGCTGGGATTACAGGCGTGAGCCACTGCGCCCACCTAAATCGAGTCTTGAAAGAAACGTGGGAGGCTGCTTAGCAAAGCAAGAAGGACGAGGTGTGTAGAAGGGGGAATAGATTTGGGAAACATGAAACTTCTCTGAGCCCGTTTCCTGCTCTGAAGAATCCTACCTCGACACTGAATGAGATAATATACACAAGGTACCTAGCACGGGGCCTGGCCGATAGTAGGTCTCAAGAAGTTGGTTCTGGTTGGGTGAGATGGTTCACACTTGTAATCCCAGCACTTTGGGAGGCCGAGGCAGGCAGATCACGAGGTCAGGAGATCGAGACCATCCTAGCCAACATGGTGAAACCCTGTCTCTACTAAAAATAAAAAAAATAAAAATAAAAATAAAAAAATTAGCTGGGCCTGGTGGCACGTACCTGTAATCCCAGCTACTCGGGAAGCTGAAGAAGTAGAATTACTTGAACCCGGGAGTCGGAGGTTGCAGTGAGCTGAGAATGCGCCACTGAACTCCAGCCCGGACAACAGAAAGAGACTGTCTCAAAAAAAAAAAAAAAAAAAAAAGAGTCTGTTCTCTGCTCCTTCAGTGTCAAAATCAGTTTCTCTTTGAAGTTGACTTTCCACTCACGTTTCATTCTTCTCCCCAGTTCCTCTAGATATCTTGACTGTTGGCCTGAACCCTTAAAGTTACTCAGATGATTTTCCAGGATCTGGAAAATAATTTTAAACAACTATCATGTTTTCCACCACAAAGAAAATCCCAATAAATATGAAAGTACAGGTGTCATATAGATCACATTCCCTGTTCACAATATGCTAAAATTAGAAATTAACGTTAGAGTCTGTGAAATTTGTGTCTGTGAAATTTGTGGCAGTGAAAAAAATAAAATAAATTAACTTTAGAAATCAGCTATTAAAAATTCTCCAGACCAGGCACGGTGGCTCACACCTATAATGCCAACATTTTGGGAGGCCAAGGCAAGTGGATCCCCTGAGTCCAGGAGTTTGAGACCAGCCTGGGCAATGTGGTGAGACCCCATCTCTATTAAAAAAAAAAAAAAAAAAACGAAAATTAGCTGGTTGTGGTGGTACGCGCCTGTAGTCCCAGCTATTCAGGAGGCTGAGTTGGGAGCATGGCTTGAGCCTGGGAGGCAGAGGTTGCACAGTGAGCCAAGATCACACCACTACACTCCAGCCTGGGTTGATATAGTGAGACCCTGTCTCAAAAAACAAAATTCTCCAAAATTACTTTTGGATAAAGTAAGAAATCAAGAATCACGTGCTAATTATAAAATAACATAGGCTGGGCACCGTTGCTCATGCCTGTAATCTCAGCACTTTGGGACACATAGGTGGGAAGATTGTGTGAGGTCAGGAGTTCCCGACTAGCCTGGACAACACAGCAACACCCTATCTTAACAACAACAAAAAAACAGAAAATAACACAAACAAGAATTGTACCTATGAGTGGAATATTGTTGACGATAAAATGAAGGGCCGAACTGAGTATGGTGGCTCCTGCCTGTAATTCCAGCACTTTGGAAAGCTGAAGTGGGAAGATCACTTGAGCCCAGGAGTTCTAGGCCAGACTGGGCAACATGGCGAAACCCCGTCTCTACTACAAAGACAAAAATTAGCTGGGCATGGTGGTGCACACCTGTAGCCCCAGCTACTCGGGAGGCTGAGGCAGGAGACTGGTTTGAACCTGGGAGGTGGAGGTTGCAGTGAGCTGAGATCGTGCTACTGAACTCCAGCCTGGATGACAGAGCAAGACTTTGTCTCAACAAACAAAACAAAGCAACAACAACAAAAAAGATTTGTGTTTTAGGCAAAGGAATGTGGCTTTATTGTGAGAAGAAGCACAAGGAAAAGGAGAGGGAGGTAGATACACAATCTGCTTTCTTCAGTCAGGTGTGGTAGCTCACGCCTATAATCCCAGCACTTTGGGAGGCTGAGGAGGCAGATCACCTGAGGTCAAGAGTTCGAGACCAACCTGGCCAACCTGTTGAAGCCACAACTCTAGGCCGGGCGTAGTGGCTCACGCCTGTAATCCAAGCACTTTGGAGGCCAAGGCGGGTGGATCACCTGAGGTCGGGAGTTCAAGACCAGCCTGACCAACATGGTGAAACCCTGTCTTTAAAAAAAGAAAGAAACCACAACTCTACTAAAAATACAAAAATTAGCTGGGCCTGATAGTGCGTGCCTGTAATCCCAGTTACTTGGAAGGCCGAGACAAGAGAATCGCTTGAACCCAGGAGGCAGAGGTTGCAGCAAGCAGAGATGGCGCCACAGCACTCCAGCCTTGATGACAAAGTGAGACTCTGTCTAAAAAAAAAAAAAAAACTGCTTGCTTCATGGGAGTGGAAGCTGCATACAGGTATGTCAGAGAATTGTCCTTAAGACCAATGTGGCGGAGGAGCAGCTATTCCTAGCTATTCCGAGGGCAGTTTGGTGGCTGCCTCAGTACTTGTAGATAGCCTGAGAGAGGGAATGCCGAGTGCTGAGACACATGAGTTTTTGGTTTTGTTTGTTTGTTTGTTTGAAACCGAGTCTTGCTCTGTTGCCCAGGCTGGAGTACAGTGGTGCGATCTTGGCCCATGGCAACCTCTGCCTCCCAGGTTCAAGTGATTCGCCTGCCTCAGCCTCCCAAGTAGCTGGGATTATGGGCATGCGCCACCATGCCTGGCTAATTTTTTTTTTTTTTTTTTTTTTTGTACTTTTAGTAGAGATGGGGTTTCTCCGTGTTGGCCAGGATGGTCTGGAACTTGACTTCAGGTGATCCACCCGCCTCAGCCTCCCAAATTGCCGGGATTACAGGCATGAGCTACTGCACCCAGCTGGGAAACCTGAGTTTGAATTCATCTCATCAGAGTGACAGAGAAGGCGGGGACCTCCCAGCAGGTGCAGGTCATTCCTCAGCGGACCTGGCCTCTCACGTCCGCTTCATGCAGGTCTCCTTCTTCTCAGCCCCTCCTGCCTGCCTTTTTCCACCTCTTGCCCAGGTGCCGTGAGACAACCTCCTGCTCTCCCCTCCCTCCTGTGAGTCCATTTGTGAGTAAAACAATGGCTGGAACCATGGTGGGGTTGCAAAGATTCACGTTTTCTTTGTACACCTGTAAAGAGAAAATGAGAGGAGTATTCTCCTGGATGCAACTGTATTATAAAAAAAGGAAACCCATGTCACATGAAGGAAAACGGAGCATGACAAAGAAGCCTGCCGCCAGCCCCCCGAGCCCTTGGACATGCTCAGAAGCCCCCTCTGCTCCCCTCTGGAGCCTCCATCTGCCAGCTCATTCTCATTAATTAAACTTGCCTTTCTCCAGCATCAGCACTCATGACAAATGATGACAGGGTTTCGGATCCCAAATCTTTCTTATTTATCATCCACGGTTGTGAATCTTGCTTTCTGTGTTTTCATTTCAAAGTTTCAACATTTCCACCATATTACAGATTAAATAAAAATCTCTTAGGGAACTTGACAGTTAAAAATTCCCGCACCCCTTTCTCCACATGGGTAAATAATGTGCTAAATTCTAAACTGATTTACAAATGAATGTTTGGACCGTAACCTGACTGTAAGCTATTTGGTGTATCTCTGTGTAATCACATATTTGTGTGTGAATTTGCTTACCCCAAGTGGAGTTTTTCCCTCTCTTTCATTTTCTTTCCTTCCATCCTTCCTCCTCCCTTTCTTCCTTCCCTCCTTCCCTTCCTTCCTTCCTTCTTCCCTCCCTCCTCCCCCCTTCCTCCTTCCTTCCTTCTTCCCTCCTTCCTCCCTCCTTTCCTTCCTTCTTCCCTCCCTCCCTTCCTTCCTTCTTCCCTCCCTCCCTTCCTTCCTTCTTCTCTCCCACCTTTCTCCCTCACTCCCTTCCTTCCTTCTTCCCTCCCTTCCTCCCTTCCTTCCTTCTTCCCTCTCTCCTTCTTTCCTCCCTTCCTTCCTTTCTTCCTTCCACATGCAGCATCCACTCATGTTGCTTCTTATAATGCACCCCAGTTTTGGTTTGAGGGCACTATCCCTTCCCTACTCTAAGTCCATGCAGTTGGGTGGTGTGATCCAGTCACAAGGGTGGCATGGGCCCAGGGCCAACCCATCAATGCATCACATTTCTTTACGTCACTTTCGAGCCAGGTCAGGCCAGCTGGAGCCAGTAGAACTCAACGAGCTGCTGGGCTTGCTGCACTCACCTCGTCCCTTTCCCTGGGTGGGTGTCAGGTTTGGAGCTATGGCCACCATCTTGCAATGACAGGAAGGTGAAAGCAGCGCGGAGGAGGGCAGACGGGAGGCAGAGACTGGGTTCTGCGACGAAGCTGCCCCTGGAGACTGACTTCACCCTCAGCCTTGTCTGCTCTGTGAGCGAGCAGGTCCACTTTTTGCTCTCACCTCAAAAGTTTGGGTTGGATTTTCCGTCACTTGCAACCAAAAGAGCTCTCACTGGTTCTCTCTCTACTCCTGCATTAGTAAGTCCCAAGACAGACCCATGGATCCCCCACTGTTGACCTAAATACCCTGTTCTTCTCCTCCTCTTTGGAAAATGAGCACTGCACACATGTCCTGCTGAAAGAAAAGGAACTGTTTTTAAACAGTCTGAGCTCCAGTCTTTTCTGTACCTCCAAATAGGCAAGTCACATATGTTCCCAGAGTTCTAGCAGACACTCTAGCTGTCATCTGGCACCATCCTGAAACCCAGAGTTGTTCTCCTGCAGGGAAACGCAGCCAGCCCCAGGTAGAACCAAACTAACAGGGAATTCAGGGGCTTCAGAGTCTCCTGGTGGCCAAACGGACTGAACCTGCCTCTCCTGGATGATCTCCAGAGGCACAGACAATGCATGTCATCTTTGAAAGAATAGTAAACCGGCAGGCAAGGCGGGGAGAGAAGGGGCTAAAGGCAAGGGCGTAGGCATCAGCCAGATCTGGGTCCAAATCTGCATCTCATCACTCGAAAGCTGGGTGCTGGTGGCAAGTTATGGAGCCTCTCGAGCCTCAGTGATCTCATCTGTAAAATGGGAATAGCAGCATCCACTTCACAAAGTATTTGCAAGAGCTGACTGATGTAATGGGGTGAAGCACAGTGCCAGCAGTGAGCACTCAAAATATGGGAAAAAATAACAATATTCTTATCATTAGATAGCCTCAAGACTAGCCAAATTTGCAAGCAATGCCAAAGCTGCTTCTTAACTGGGAGGGTCCTAAAGTGGAGAGGGCAAAGCCAGCTATGGTTTGGCCACCCCTCAGTCAGAACAATAGCATGAAGAACAGGGGCTTAGGTTCAAGCCTGGCTGCCACTTATAAGTTGTGTGACCTTGAACAAGCCTCGAGAGACCTTCTGAGCCATAATCGCTCCATCTGTAAAGTGGGCAAATGAAAACTCAGAGACTCGTGGTGAGAATGTCATGCTGTTAAAAGCTCAGTAAAGGGGCCGGGTGCAGTGGCTCACTCCTGTCATCCCAGCACTTTGGGAAGCCGAGGCGGGTGGATCACCTGAGGTCAGGAGTTCGAGACCAGCCTCATTGACATGGCAAAATTCTGTCTCTACTGAAAATACAAAAATTAGCCAGGTGTGGTGGTGCATGCCTGTAATCCCAGCTACACAGGAGGCTGAGACGAGAATCACTTAAACCCAGGAGACGGAGGTTGCAGTGAATCAAGATTGTGCCAGTGCACTCCAGCCTGGGCCACAGAGTGAGACTCTGTCTCAAAACAAACAAACAAACAAAAAGCTCAGTGAGTGGTGGGTATGCTCTGGGCATGTCCGTGGGCTGGCTGTGCAAGCGATGGCCCTGAGTTAGCTGAGCGCAGAGGTGAGGCTGTTGATAACTTTATTTAAGCGGAATTAATTTATTCCTTAGGCAAGGGATATAATTTATGGTGAGAGAAGAGGAAGAGGAAGAAAAAAGAGGAAGAATAATGAGCAAACAACATGTGATACCGAGGAAGAGCTATGTGGAGTGACCCGTTGTCTTGCGATCTTTATGCACAGATGGCTTGCCACTCCGGGAGCCTTGCAGTATGAGGGCAGGGCACTGGCATTAGTGTCAGAAGACCTGGCTTCTCCCCGGGATGCGGAGGTTGCAGTAAGTCAACATAATGCCACTGCACTTCAGCCTGGGTGACAAAGCAAGACTCTGTCTCAAAATAAAAATAAAAATAGTCCAGGCGCGGTGGCTCATGCCTGTAATCCCAGCACTTTGGGAAGCCAAGGTGGGAGGATCACATAAGGTTAGGAGTTCGAGACAAGCCTGGCCAACATGGTGAAACCCTGTCTCTACTAAAAAATACAAAAAATTAGCTGGGCATGGTAGTGCATGCCTGTAATCCCAGCTACTCCAGAGGTTGAGGCAGGAGAATCATTTGAACCCTGGAGGCAGAGGTTGCAGTGAGCTGAGATTGTACCATTGCACTCCAGCCTGGGCAACAACGAAACTCCATCTCCAAAAAATAAAAATAAATAAATACATAAAAAGAAGAGCTGGGTTCTCCTGAGTACCTCTGAGCCACCTAGAAATTCACGTCGCTTAGTTCTGGCTGAACTGCTTTCCTTACCTGTGTGACCTCAGACCTCTGACAGCTTCTCTGAGCCTTGTGTCCTATTTGTAAAGTAGAACTGTTAACACTTATATCTTTTCCAGGAAGGATGTGGAGGTTCAATGAAATGTGGAATGTGGAAACACTTTAAAAACTGTCTAGAATCGCCAGGCGCAGTGGCTCACACATGTATTCCCAGTACTTTGGGAGGCTGAGGCGGGTGGATCACCTGAGGTCAGAAGTTTGAGACCAGTCTGGCCAAAATGGTGAAATCGAATCTCTACTAAAAATAGAAAAAAAAAAAAAAAAAAAAAAAGCCAGGTGTGGTGGCACATGCCTGTAATCCCAGCTACTCAGGAGGCTGAGGCAGGAGAATTGCTTGAACCCGGGAGGTGGAGGTTGTAGTGAGCTGAGATCACGCCATTGCACTCCAGCCTGGGCAACAGCAGGGAGACTCAGTCTCAAAGAAAAAAACCAAAAAACTGTCTAGAATCCTCTTCTGGCCCCAAATAGCCTTAAGGATCTATGGTTTGGATCCTGCAACTTTATAATGTATGTGACATATTTCCTTTATTAAAAATTTAAAATATTTTTTATCTTTTTAAAAATAAAATTTATAACAATTAAAATAATTTTTAATTAAAGACAGGGTCTCACCGTGTTGTCCAGGCTGGTCTTGAACTCCTGGACTCAAATGATCCTCCTACCTCAGCCTCTGAAAGTGCTAGGATTACAGGCGTGAGCCACGCACCTAGCCACATGACATATTTTCAATGTACTTTTCATGTGTCTGTTGCATGCTCTGCAGGATGGACAGGGTGGGGACGGAGCAGGGAGGGTAGCAACACAGAGTTTGGCATGGGCTGGGATCCGTGGTGGAGGAGGTGGTTGGGGTGGGGCTGTTAAATGGGGCAGGAGTGAGGTGGCAGAAAGGCGGGCAGCCTAGATGACATGAACCTGAATCCTGGCCTCCAGCTGGGAGACCTTGGGCAGGTCACTTCTAAACTCTCCAGCCTCCCTGAATTCTTGAGGATGAAAATATTATTGTGAGGACTAAAAAGAAACACGTTTAAAGGACTTAGCATGGTCCCGGACATGTTTCAATCTCCATGAGTTTTATTTAATTATTAAAACTCAGGAATACCTGAATACAACCTGGGTTAATTCAGAAATGAACATTTGATCCACTAAGGGAGGGTCTGGTTTTCAAATTATCTTCTTTCATTTACTAATATTTAATTGGCATAGAATGGAGCGTATGGGCTCTCTTGGCTGGAAAGGACGCTAGCCAGGGCTGGTAGTGTGGCCCCGGGAATCCTAGGCTCAGCAGAGCTGCCCCAGTGCCAGGAAGGCTGAGTGAGCAGAGTTCCAGACATTTGTCCCTGAAAGAAGCTCGCCAGCCCAGCAGTTCAGTGCAAGAACCCATTCTGATGTTCCTGGTATGAGACTGAGACCCTTCTTTGAAGAATTCTGTAACATTAGACATCACTACCTTCTTTTATTGGAATAGGAATCTACTCTCCTGTCATGGCCATTGGTGTCCACCTTCTAGTCTGATTTCTAGAATTCTCCATTCTTTTTTATTTTAATTTAATTTATTTATATTTATTTTTTGAATTGGAGTCTCACTTTTTCACCCTGGCTGGAATGCAGTGGTTTGATCTTGGCTCATTGCAGCATCCGCCTCCCGGGTTCAAGCAATTCTCCTGCCTCAGCCTCCTCAGTAGCTGGGATTACAGACGTACATGACCACGCTGAGCTACGTTTTGTATTTTTAGTAGAGACCAGGTTTCACCATGTTGGCCAGGCTGTTCTTGAACTCCTGACCTTGTGATCCACCCACCTTGGCCTCCCAAAGTGCTGGGAATATAGACACGAGCCACTGCACCTGGCTTAATTTTATTTATTTATTTATTATAGCCATGGGATCTTTCTATATTGTCCAGGCTGGTTTCAAACTCCTGGGCTCAAGCAATCCTCCTGCCACAGCCTCCCAAAGTGTTGAGATTACAAGCGTGAGCCACCGTACTTGGCTGAATTCTTCATTCTTAAGGAACAGCTTCCACCATAATCCACAGGAACTGCAGGATTCTGCCCCACGGGCCTCCCAAGGAAGCTAGGGGACTGACGGCTCCTGCTGAGCCTCAGAAGGAGGAAGGAAGCTAGCATCCTTGAGAATCAATTATTAGGCCAAGGTGGGTGTATCACTCAAGGCCAGGAGTTCGAGACCAGCCTGGCCAACATGGTGAAACTCCGTCTCTAGCAAAAATACACAACTTAGCCAGGCATGTTGGCACATGCCTGTAATCCCAGGTACTCTCCAGAGGCCGAGGCATGAGAATTGCTTGAACCCGGGAGGCAGAGGGCGCAGTGAGCTCAGATCATGCCACAGCACTCCAGCCTGGGCGACAGAAGGAGACCCTGTATCAAAATAAAGAGAAGTCAATTTTTTTGAGAAATTCATATTGAAGTCCAATAACTCAGGGGCCAGAGGCCTTTGAGACAGTGAGCTCTGTCCTCTGTGAAACTATAGCTTGTTATACAATAGGCTGTAATTAATATCACCAAGAGTCTGAAAGACACCCCATCACTAATAAAAAATGAAAGCCGGCTGGGCCCCGTGCCCAGAGCCTGCAGACCCATGCCAGGCGGAGATCCTCCAGCAGAGAGCGCTCACAGGGTCAGAACGAGTCAACCCTGCCCCACAATGCCAGCCTCCAAATTGCAGAGCACAGCCTGGCCTCGTCTGGTTTTGTTCAGCCAGAGCAGAGCAGGCACCAGAATACCTGCTTATTCAGGGTGTGAGCCACTCAGAGGAGAGGCCTGGGCGCGCTGGGGTTAGGCAGGGGAGAGGGAGAATGGGGCACCTGCTTCAGGAGTGGATTTCCTTTCATCCCCAACGTGCACATGTGTTTGTTGCCCATTTTACACAGATGCAGGGCACATGGGTTGAGCCAGAACTTTCCTGCACCCTGCTGCCAGATTCACCTGCTGAAAACACCTCTCAAATCACATCATGCGGGCCAGGCGCAGTGGCTCACGCCTGTCATCCCAGCACTTTGGGAGGCAGAGGTGGGCCGATCACGAGGTCAAGAGATGGAGACCAGCCTGGCCAACATGGTGAAACCACGTGAATCTCTACTAAAAATACAAAATTATCTGGATGTGGTGGTGAAATACAAAAATTAGCTGGGACCTGTAGTCCTCCTCCCTCCTCCCTCCTCCCCCCCACCCTTCCTCCTCCCCCTCCTCCTTCTTTTCTTTTGGAGGAAGTCTTGCCCTGTCACCCAGGCTGGAGTGCAATAGTGTGATCTTGACTCACTGCAACCTCCGCCTCCTCCTGGGTTCAAGTAATTCTCCCTGCCTCAGCCTCCCGAGTAGCTGGGATTACAGGTGTGAGCCTCCTTGCCCAACCTCTTCTTTTTTAATGTAAGCATTTACAGTTATACATTTCCCTCATCCCATAAGTTGTGGTATGTTGTGTTGTGTTTTCATTTGTCTCAAGATATTGTCTAATTTCCCTTGTGATTTCTTATTTGACCCTTTGGTTATTTAAAAGTGTGTTGTTTTATTCCCACCAATTTATGGATTTTTTTCAATTTTTATGCTGCTTTTCATTTCTAGTTTCATTCCATTGTTTTGTTGTTGTTTTGTTTGTTTTTTAAGGTTTAAATAGATTTTATCGTTACAAGGGGGACCCCGCCAAGCAGGGTCAGTATTTGTGGCCCCAGGAAGTCACCGTGGAGACATCCAGAGGTCATGATTGCATAAGAGGTGACTGGAATTGAACGACATGATCCAGGGGAAGCCGGCCAGGAATGCAGGAACGTGACCAGGATGGGCCGACGGGGCTGGTCAGGTCACGGTGTGAGGGCCAGAACGGCCCCCTTCACCCCCGCTTCTTGTAGCTCTCCAGGTGTGACAGGATCCAGCCTGCAGGCAGGAGGAAGGTCACCATGCAGGAGGTAAGCCCAATGGCCAATTTCAGGACCCCAAGCTTCTCCTCTGGCGGCATCGAACGGACCTAGGCGCGCAGCACCGGAAGCCCCGGGCCGAGCGACACCGGAAGCCCCGCGCCGAGCGGCACCGGAAGCCCCGGGCCGAGCCTGTCAGGCCCCGCAGCAGCAGCGGTGTCAGGATGGACATGATGGGACCGAGTACACCTCAGACAGCCGCTAGCCGGAGCCCAAGGTCAGGAAGTCAAAATCTGTTTTTGTGTTTTTAGACGGAGTCTCACTCTGTCATTCAGGCTGGAGTGCAGTGGCGTAATCTCGGCTCACGGCAACCTCCGCCTTCTGGGTTCAAGCAATTCTCCTGCCTCAGCCTCCCGAGTAGCTGGGATTGCCGGCACCTGCCACCACGCCCGTATTTTTAATAGAGACGAGGTTTCACCATATTGGTCAGGCTGGTCTTGAACTCCTGACCTCGTGATCCACCTGCCTTGGCCTCCCAAAGTGCTGGGATTACAGGCGTGAGCCACTGCACCTGGCCTCATTCCATTGTTACTAGAACATATGCTTTCTATGATTTCAATCTTTTAAAATTTAGTTAGACTTGTTTTGTGGCCTAACATGCGGTGTATCCTGGAGAATGTTCGATGTGCACCTGGGAAGAATGTGTTTTCTGCTGTTGCTGGGTGAAGTTTTCCACAAATCAGTTAAGTTGAATTGTTCTACAGTGTTCATCAATTATTTCCTTATTAATCTTCCATCTGATTGTTGTATTTCTTTCCTTTAAAAATTATACTATATATTAAAAGATAGTACATAGACATCAGCCTGGTGTGGTAGCTCATACCTGTAATCCCAGCACTTTGAGAGGCTGGCTCCTCTTCGGATCGCCCTCAGGGGTTCGAGACCAGACTGGCCAACATGGTGAAACCCTGTCTCTACTCAAAATACAAACACTAGCCAGGTGTGGTGGTGCGCACCTGTCATCCCAGCTACTCAAGAGGCTGAAGCACGAGAATTGCTTGAACCTGGGAGGCGGAGGTTTCAGTGAGCCGTGATTGCACCATTGCACTCCAGTCTGAGCAACAGAGTGAGATTGTCTCAAAACAAACCAAAGATAATTCATTGACATGACTCAGACTTTTAAAAATACAAAACGTCTTTCCATTTCTGTCTGCCAGCCACCAGTTCTCCCTCAAGGCATCTAGTGTTACCTGTCTCTTAGGTCTTTCTTGAACTTTTTAAACAAAATACATGTATCTGGGGGCCTTCCTAGAGTTTTTGATATAGTAGGTCTGGAATGGGTTTGGAAAACTGTATGTGTGTGTGTGTTTGTGTATATATATATATATGTATATTTATTTTATTTTATTTATTTTTGAGTCGGAGTCTTGCTCTGTCGCCAGGCCAGAGTGCAGTGGCACAATCTCAGCTCACTGCAACCTCCGCCTCCCAAGTTCAAGCAATTCTCTTGTCTCAGCCTCCTGAGTAGCTGGGACTACAGACACACGCTACCATGCCCAGCTAATTTTTGTATTTTTAGTAGAGACGGGGTTTCACCTTGTTGGCCAGGATGGTCTCAATCTCTTGACCTCGTGATCCACCCGCCTTGGCCTCCCAAAGTGCTGAGATTACAGGCGTGAGCCACTGCGCCTGGCCATATTTATTTTAAATAGAGATGGGGTTTTGCTATGTTGCACAGGCTGGTCTCGAACTCCTGGACTCAAGCAATCCTCCTGCCTCAGCCTCCCAAATTGCTGGTATTACAGGTGTGAGCCACTGTCCCAGCCTCCTCTGTCATTTGTTTTATTTTTTTTTGAAACAGAATCCCACTCTGTCACCCAGGCTGGAGTGCTCTTGGCTCATGTAACCTTCGCCTCCCAGGTTCAAGTGATTCTCTTGCCTCAGCTTCCTGCGTAGCTGGGATTACAGGCATGTACCACCACACCTGGCTAATTTTTGTAATTTTAGTAGAGACGGAGTTTCACCATGTTGGCCAGGCTGGTGTCGAACTCCTGACCTCAGGTGATCTGCCTGCCTTGGCCTCCCAAACTGCTGGGATTACAGGTGTGAGTCACCATGCCCAGCCCTGTCATTTGTTTTTTTAAGAGACAGAGTCTCACTATTTTGTTCATGGTGGTCTTGAACTCCTGGGCTTAACCACTCCACCTACCTTGGCCTCCCAAAGTGTTTGGATTTCAGGCGTGAGCCACTGTGCCTGGCCTCCCCTGTTATTTTTGATGGAAGAAAACTAGAAGCACTCAGAATTCTTTGTGAGTGTGTTTTCCTGTGGGTCAAGCCTGGACACCTGTGGAATTGGTAGAGGCATGATCTGGGGAGGACACAATTGCTGACTTCTTTTTTTTCTTTTTGAGACAGAGTCTCACTCTGTCACCCAGGCTGGAGTGCAGTGGCACGATCTCGGCTCACTGCAACTTCTGCCTCCTGGGTTCAAGTGATTCTTCTGCCTCAGCCTCCTGAGTAGCTGGGACTACGGGCATGCATCACCACGCCCAGCTAATTTTTGTATTTTAGTAGAGACAGGGTTTTAGCAATGTTGGTCAGGCAGGTCTTGAACTCCTGACCTTGTGATCTGCCTGCCTTGGCCTCCCAAAGTGCTGGGATTACAGGCGTGAGCCACCGTGCCTGGCCCACAACTACTGACTTCTAAGAGTCTGAGGAAGATGGTGCAGGGTCATTGAAGAACTGTGAGGTCCAGAGACATGTCCTTTTGGACAGCCCACTCCAGGTCACATGAAGCGGATTAATATGCACCTGTACCCACAATTAAATAGAACCTTTATCTAACAACATAACAGTCACATTGCCATTGCCTGGTTGACACGTTACATTTTGCAGATGGTTAACATTTATCGTGATTGTGCCATTTTTATTTTTTGGAGTCAATCTTTTCTGTCTTCTTGTTGCTTGTCGATAATGTTGCAAACATTTTGTTAGCCCTTGGCACTTTGCCACAGTGCCTGGTGGATGGAGCGGTGTGGGGTGTGCCAAGGCCAGTGGGTGGCACTTTCAGAGAGCCTGTGTTGGTTCAACAGAAGGAGCTTTCTACCCATGAGAGAGCTGCCTCTACCAGAAGAGCTTCCTGTTCCTGGAAATAATTTCATTTCAGGCCAACTAACATCTATTTACAGCTGGTGCATGCCAGGCCCTTCTACCACGCTGCAGGAAGAATTACCGTCCTTAATGGGATGCAGGAAATGTGGTTTCTGGAGTCGCTTCCAGGCTAGTGATTTCGTAGGGATGGGGGCACTGTCTAGCAGCTTGCCAGTCGCAGGGCGATTCCTGGGGCAGGGGCAGCAGCAGCATCAGTGGGGAGCTTGTTTTAAATGTGAACCTCAGGCTTCACTCAGACCTATGGAATCAGAATCTGCATTTTTACAAGATCCTCCATAATTGTGTGCATATTACAGTTTTTTTTTTTAAGATGAAGTCTCACTCTATCACCCAGGCTGGAGTGCAGTGTTGCGATCTCGGCTCACTGCAACCTCCAACTCCCTGGTTCAAGTGATTCTCCTGCCTCAGCCTCCTGAGTAGCTGGGATTACAGGCACACACCACCACGCCCAGCTAATTTTTGTATTTTTAGTAGAGACGGGGTTTCACCATGTTGACCAGGATGGTCTCAATCTCCTGACCTCATGATCCACCTGCCCCGGCCTACCCAAGTGCTGGGATTACGGGTGTGAGCCCCCATGCCTGGCCGCATATTACAGGTTGAGAAAGAGTACTCTCATTCCCAAACTTCGTTGATCTTACCAGCAATGCCAGTCCTCGGCTAGACACAGCTGTAAGTTTATCTGTAATTGAGGGAGGAGCATTGCCCTAATATTAACTGATAACCACAAGTGCATGTCCCACAGAGAGCTCAGGGCCCCAACAGAGCCCGCTGAAGGCTCAGCCGGGGATCTGTATTTTGGGGTCCAGGGTCTGTGTAGGGAGGGGCCTGCTGAGGGCTCAGCCAGGGACCAGACTCTGGGGTCCAGGGTCTATGGAGGGAGGGGCCTGCTGCAGAGGGAGGGGCCTGCTGCGGCCTCACTGCTGGCCTCAGGGCAACCTCTCTGTTTGCAAAACCCGGTTCTCTCCTGCACAAGAAGTCTCCTTGGCAGTCCTGGGGTTAGTGTGAGGCAGTCCCTGGCATTCTTATCTGTAGGCCCAGGGCAGCTGCTGCTTGCTGTGAGGTGTCTGTCGTTATGGGAGGGCAGAGAGGTGGGCACACAGAACTCGGGCTAAGTGGAATCCTGAATTTCTGTGCTATGTTTTACGTAGTTGCAGAACGGAGTGCCAGTCATTGTCACTTCCTTCCTAGACCTCTGCTAAGTGCCCTACTGTGTGTCCGGCACTCTGCAAACACCATCTGATTGATCTGCGTCACGAATCTCCCTAAGGTAGTATGGCAGCCGAGGCTCACATGGGTGAGGTGACTTGCTCAGGGGCCCGGACTGCAGGCCTCATCTGAAAATGCCCAGATGCAGAGGCTGGAAGGCCTCTAGGTGGTCGGGGCAGGCAATGAGGAAGGCATATATTGAGCAGGGACGTGACCACGTGGTAGGCGGTCCTCAGAGTGTTAGACAAATGCCCATGTGACTGAATATGCTGGAAGAATCCAGAAGATGGAGCTCTGGCTACTGGGTGGCCACCAGGTTGCCAGAAGGCCTGTGATCTTCCTCTCAGTGGACTCCATGAAGGGTCCTGTGATGAAGGACCTCAGCCAGAGCCTCCTGTCTGCAAGGCCTGGGTAAGGCTCCCCCCTTGTATGCTTTCTAGTGGTTTCTTTATCTTTCTTTATTATTATTATTTGAGACAGGGTCTCACTCTGTTGCCCAGACTGGAGTACAGTGGCAGGGGATCATGGCTCACCGCAGCCTCAACCTCCTGGGCTGAAGTGATCCTTCCACCTCAGCCTTCTGAGTAGCTGGGACTACAGGCACATGGCCCACCTGACTAACGTTGTATTTTTTTGTAGAGACAGGGTTTTGTCATATTGCCCAAGCTGGTCTCAAACTCTCTTGGGCTCAAGCGATCCTCTTGCCTTGGCCTCACAGTGTTGGGATTACAGACGTGAGCCACCATGCCTGGCTGTTTCTGGCTATTACTCTTAATATCTTAGCTGATTCTTTTATATTATTTTAGTATATCTCATCATTCTGGTTTGTATTGTTCCCAATTGTTTTTCCTTTCTAAATGGTTTCATGTTCTCATTTATCCTCTCAAACCTTTTGCGCTTTCTGGTTTCCTTTCACATATCCTTAGCCAGCTGTTTTTATTGTTATATTCCCCTTTAATTTAAAAAATTGACCAGATGCAGTGGTTCCTGCCTATAATCCCAATACTTTTGGGGGCTGACGTGAAAGGATCACTCCAGCCCAGTAGTTGGAGACTAGCCTGGGCAACATAGCTATATCCCGTCTCTACAAAATATCAAATAGCTGGGCATGGTGGCATGCACCTGTAGTCTCAGTTACTCAGGAGGCTGAGGCAGGAGGATCACTTGAGCCCAGGAGGGTGAGGCTGCAGTGAACGTAGGTAGAAATGTATATATGTACATATATATGTATATATATTTGAGAAAAAAGAAAAATAACAATATAATTTTTAAAATGTAAAAATATAACAACTATTTACATAGCATTTACATTGTATCAGATACAAGTAATCTAGAGATGACTCAGTGTACCATAGGATGTGTGTAGGTTATATGCAAATAAGGGACTCGAGTATCTGAGGATGAGGATTTTGGCATCCACGGAGGTCCTGGAACCAATTCCCCGAGGACGCTGAGGGACGCCTGACTGTATTTAGCATCCTTCTAGACAGAAAATGCATTTTCAGTCTCTGTTGCCAGGCTGGAGTGCAGTGGTGCGATCTTGGCTCACTGCAACCTCTGCCTCCCGGGTTCAAGTGATTCTCCTGCCTCAGAGTTCCAAGTAGCTGGGACTACAGGCATGTGCCACCACACCCAGCTAATTTTTGTATTTTTAGTAGAGATGGGGTTTCACCATGTTGGCTAGGATGATCTTGAGCCCTTGACCTTGTGATCTGTGTGCCTCAGCCTCCCAAAGTGCTGGGATTACAGGTGTGTGCCACCGCACCCAACTTAATAATTATATGAGACACATTGTTCTACCTTTTGCTTTTTCACTTAACAACACACGATGAGCATCTTTCTGGTTTTCTATTGTTGTTATTGTTTTTTCTTTTTCTTATTATATGATAAGCATCTTTCCATGTCAGCCATGTGCGGGATGGAGGTGGGGTTTCGAAGGGACCACAGCTAGGATGGGGCTTCCGCCCTGAACCAGGCAACCTTGGAAGGCTGCCCTTGCCAATCTCCAGAAAGCTTCCCCAGGAGCCCAGGTACAGGGATCAGCAGCCAGATGAGGATCAAAGCACAATTCTTTCATTATTAGCTGAGCAAACGCCTCACACCAGAGAGGGCTGGGTTTGAGAACCAGCCCGAAATGTGGCCCCGACGCATCCATCTCATTTTGGTTCCATTTGACTGCAATTGGTGAGCAGGAGGCGGACAGAAAGTGGTTTCTTCAGGCCGGATTCGGTGGCTCACGCCTGTAATCCCAGCACTTTGGGAGGCTGAGGTGGGCAGATGGAGTTTGAGACCAGTCTGGGCAACATGGAGAAACCCCATCTCTACTAAAAATAGAAAAATGTGCCAGGTGTGGTGGTGGAGTGCCTATTGTTCCAGCTACTTGGGAGGCTGAGGCAGGAGGCTCACCTGAGTCTGGGGCACAGAGGAGGTTGCAGTGAGCTGAGACTGCACCACACTACTGCACCCCAGCCTGCAGCCTGTGCCACAGAGCTAGACCTTGTCTCAAAAAAAAGGTGGTTTCTCCAGTTTCCTGGTTCTCTGGAGAAGCACTAGGGTAGCCAGCCAGTCCATGGGGTGGAGCTTTGCTTGGGGAGGGGTTTTCTGAGACTCTTCGACTGCATTATAGTGATGATAACAACTAACTTACATAATTATCTGTGCCAGGCACAGTTCTAAGTATGCTTTAGGATATGCTCGTAAGAGCTCTGGAAGGCAGATACTTTTATAACAGTGTTTTAGTGTAATAGTATCTAACAGAGGAGAAAATAGAAACACAGAGTGGGTAAGTGACTTGTCAGAGCCATGCTCTGTAGTCCCAGCTACTCAGGAGGCTAAGGGGGGAGGATCACTTGAAGCCAGGAGTTTGAGGCTGTAGTGGGCTATGATTGCATTTATGCACAGCTACTGCACTCCTTTCTGGGCAACAGAAAGGAGACCCTGTCTCAAAAATAAAAAATAATAGAAAAGAAAAAAGATCACACAGCTAGCTAGCAAATATGGAACCTGGATTTGAACCTAGGCAGTTTAAAATCTGTTCTTTGTGTTTATGTTGTTATTGCTGTTGTTTGAGACTGGGTCTTGCTCTGTCGCCTAAGCTGACGGGAACAGGTACAGTCACAGTTCACGACAGCCTTGACCACGGGGTGCTCAAGTGATCTTCCCACTTCAGCCTCCCAAGCAGCTGGGACGACAAGAATGTTCCACCATGCCTGGCTAATTATTGTAATTTTTGTAGAAATGGGTTCTTGCTATGTTGCCGGGCTGGTCTTGAACTCCTGGCCTCAAGCAGTCCTCCCACCTTGGCCTCCCAGAGTGCTGAGATGACAGGTGTGAGCCACTGCAAGGGGCCTGTGGTATCTTTTGTTAGAAAGTGATGACTGGGCATTGCCTGTTGCAGTCACGCTGTGGCCATGCGTACATGCATCTTCATTTTTCTTGTGGGTCAGGAGGCCCTGGGCAGTCTGAGCTTGCAGGCCTGGCCATGTCTAACGCAGCCTCCCCTCCCGACTCCGACTCCTGGATTGGAGCACCCAGCCTGGGATGAGCCTGGGAATCTGGCCAGCCCCAAGGTAAGGGAACTTGAATCTGATCAGCAGTTCCTGGTGTGAAGGCAGGTGAGGCAAGGCCAGGCTTGCCCCGAGGCAGGCTGGGAGCTACTGGAACAACAGGGCGTGCAGGGCGGGGCAGCCTCGGGAGCCTCGGGCATGGGGCGTGTCCAACAGTGACCCCACCCACTGCTAAACAGGACCCAGTCAATGTTTAGCAACTCCTCCTCCTCCAGGCTTGGAGCTCGAGGGAGGAAGGGGCAGAGAGGCCCTCCCTGCAGGTAGAAGAGTATGCACCAGTAATGCGTTCTTTTTAATTACTGCATGTCTCTCAGTCGGGAGGGTTAACCTACTCATGAACATTTAAATTCCCTTCTCTGCCCTTTACAAAATATTAACAAAATTGCTGTAAATCAGCCCTCCTGCCCTGACCAAGCTCTCCCTATATTGAGTCTTCTTTTGTGTCCTTTGGTAAAGTTGTATCTCTTGTCATATAGGCAGGCCACTGCTTTTGTTAAATTTATCCTAGGTATTTTACAACGGTTATTATTGTAAACTTTTTGCATGCACATATATTTATATTTTTATATTGTCAAATCTGTTACTTTGTGCCTGCCAACTTTGTTACCAGGCTTAGAAAGGCCTTCTCCACTCCAAGATTATGGAACTATTTGCTTATATTTTCTTTTAAAACTTTCATGTTTTTACTTAAAATACATACAAGTTTTTTGTTTGCTTTTAAGGAATGTAGGGGCTTTTCTTAGCATCTGGTGTGAGATGGAGCTTAACTTTCTCTTCCAAACTGTTAGCCAATTGAACCAACAAAATGTATCGAACTACCATCTTTCTCCATCGATTCAAAACCCCACCTTTATCACACATCAATTTCTTATCTCTGTTGAATCTCTTTCTCAGTTTTCTATTCTGTTCTATCGATCTGTTGGCTTATTCCTGGGTCAATACTACAAAATGACTTTATTTCTTATTAGAAAAGCAATAAAGGCTTATTACAGAAAGATCAGAAATATATAGACACTAAAAAACAAACAAATGAAAACCCTTGTGCTTGCATCCAGGGATTACTACCATTTTACCTGGGTGGTTGTCACTCCAGATCATCTAACCTATATAAATGTATATAAATATGTATATTCATATAGTGAAATTGAGATCACATCACAGAAATGGTTTTGTAAACTGTTTTCATTTCATGATACTTCAGGAATATGTTTCCTTGCCAGTAACTAGTCTTCTTTTTAAAATTTCTTAATTATGGCTGGGTGCAGTGGCTCACACCTGTAATCTCAGCACTTTTGGGAGGACGAGGCGGGCAGATCACCTGCGGTCAGGAGTTCCAGACCAGCCTGGCCAATGTGGTGAAACCCCATCTGTACTAAAAAAATATACAAAATTAGTTGGACATGGTGGTGCATGCCTGTAATCCCAGTACTTTGGGAGGTGGAGGTGCGTAGATCATCTGAGGTCAGGAGTTCACGACCAGCCTAGTCAACATGGCAAAACCTTGTCTCTACTAAAAATACAAAAACTGTCCAGCCATGGTGGTGGGAGTCTGTAATCCCAGCTACGCAGGAGGCTGAGGCAGGAGACTCGCTTGAACGCAGGAGACTCGCTTGAACTCAGGAGACGGAGATTGCAGTGAGCTGAGGTCTCACCACTGCACTACAGCCTGGGCGACAGAGTAAGACTCCCGTCTCAAAACAACAACAACAAAACAACAACAAACCTTCTTAATTGTAAGACATGCATACAGAAAAGTACACAAAATAAACACGTTTAGCTCAATGATTTATCACAAAGCGAACACCCATGTAACCACTACTCAAGTCAAGAAGGACAACATTGTCAGCACCTGAAAGCCCATCTTCTGCTCTGTGCTCTCTCTCTCTCTCTCTTTTTTCGAGACAGGGTCTCACTCTGTCGTTGAGGCTGGAGTGCAGTGGCGTGCTTGTGGCTCACTGCAGCCTCAACCTCCCAGGCTCAACTGATCCTCCCATCTCAGTCTCCCACGTAGCTGGGACTACAGGTATGCACAGCCACACCTGGCTAATTTCTCCCACCTCGGCCTCCCGAGGTGCTAGCATTACAAGTGTGAGCCGCCACACCTGGCCTTGTCTATATCTCTCGGTGTACAAATGTAAATGCTTCTATTGGAATAGCCAGGTCATAAGGTTTGCCTATATTCGGTTTTCATAGATACCGAAAGTAGTTTTCTAAAATGATCATATTTTCTACCAGCTGTGTAAGAGAATTCTAGTTGTTAATTTTGATATTGTTAAGAATTTTAATTTTAGCCATTCTGTTGATATCTTGCTGTGGTTTTATTTTTTATGTGTAGGCAAAATACTTTTTGTTTAAAAGGAGGGCTCCTCCCTATTTTAAACTTTTTCCCCCTTCCCAAATGACCTAATGATGTGTTAGCCTGATGTCTGATAAACAAAACCCAAGGTTGCTGCATAGATTTCTTCTTGGTGGCCCTAATACCGTTCTTGCAACCCAGCATTCATATGTGCATAATGAGTTCACTCAAAAATAGTCTTCCTACTTCTTCCTCTTCTTTCAGAATGGGGGGTCCGTACCATGTGGTCTGCAATCCAGAGGAACACCCTTCCTACCCCCTACCGCACAGCCAGGTCTTTTGTCTTCTGTTAATTTTTCTTCTTGCTAACACCTGTTTAATTAATTATTTATTTTTGTACAGATTGGGGGGGTCTCCCAATATACCCAGGCTGGTCTTGAGCTCTTGAACTCAAGTGATCCTCCCGTCTTGGCCTCCCAAAGTGCTGGGATTAGAAACATGAGCCACCTTGCTTGGCTGGGCCCATGTTTAAGGCTGCCTGAAGGGCTAAGGCTGGTGGAAACTCACTACTGATAAGTTGTTTGCGTGACTGCTGGGGGACAGTTTTACAGAGTTCTGTGAGTCTATCTTGAGTCTGTTCTGATCTTGTTCTGTTTTGTCAGGAGCAGGAACGCATGTGTTTTCGCTGATTGGGTGGAACCCGGAACCCCAGAGTCTTTTAAGTTGTTTTCATCTGATTCCTGGTTCTTTTGGGAAGAGGCAAACTGATTGACGTTTCCTTCTACCTTGGGACGCAGCGGCACATTGAACTGCGTTTCAAAAGATGACGGCAGCTGCATTATTCCTAAAAGTCCACCCGCCTCCACAGTAACAGCTCCATAATAGAGGCCTGTAGCGGTCATGTTCACCACTGTCCCTGACTCGTTCCTGCTCTGCTAGAGCTGCACATGTGGACACTGACTTCTGCAATGTTGAGGGGCTTCTAGTATACTCACTATCACCATGTTCACCTGTGCAAATTGGTCTTCCCCGACTTACTTAAACCCCTGGAAACCAGGCCTCTGTCCCAGAATTCTAGGTCTACCATGCTTTTACAAACTAAGTATCAGGGGGTATTGACTCTGTTTCTCCTTTGGTGACATCTTCAATGAAGGACGTAGAGGGCTCACTGATGTTTGGGCTCTCAAAGTCACAGTAGGTGCCAATTGTGGCTTGTAGGTTCCAGTTGGTCATGTCCAGGAAGAAGGTGCTGTCGGTAGGGTTGATCTGGAAGCCGAGCAACCTCTGGAACTCAGAGATGAGCACATCCTTGTCGGTGGTGCCCAGGCAGCCAAACTTCTGCACGGGTCCGAGTCCAGCCCCACTCAGCCATTCATGCACATTTGTGCTCCCCGCCTCCCCAACACCACGCGCAGCCTCTGGCTTCTCATCATGGCTTTCGTACACATTTCTGTCCCCACTGTCAATACTGAGTACCTTTCACATGCTTGTTGACCATTTAGAGAGTTTCTTTTTGCAATACAGTGGATGCCGTGAATCCACAGATCCGACCAACTGTAGATCAGAAATACTCAGAAAAAAACAACAATAAGAATGACAATACAACAACAAAAAAATACAAATAAAAAAATAAGGAATGAGAACTATTTACATAGCATTTACATTGTACTAGGTATTATAAGTAATCTGGAGAGAATTTAATGTATGTGGGAGGAAGTGTGTAGGTTATATGCAAATACTACATCATTTTATATAAGGGACTTGAGCATCTGTAAATTCTGGTATCCATGGGTCCTGGAACCAATCCCTGACAGATATCAAGGGACAATTGTACTTATTCAGGTCTTTTGCTTTTTTTTCTTTTTCTGTGAGGTTGTCTTTATTTTTTCTTATTAACTTTGAAAGTTCTTTATTTTTTGGCAGGGCACAGTGGCTTACGCCTGTAATCGCAGCACTTTGGGAGGCCAAGGAGGGTGGATCACCTGAGGTCAGGAGTTCGAGACCAGCCTGACCATATGGTGAAACCCCGTCCCTATTAAAAAATACGAAAATTAGCTGGGCGCTATGGCAGGTGCCTGTAATCCCAGCTACTCTGGAGGCTGAGGCAGGAGGATGGCTTGAACCTGGGAGGCGGAGGTTGCCATGAGCTGAGTTCGCACCACTGCACTCCAGCCTGGGTGACAGAGCAAGACTCTGTCTCCAAAAAAAAAAATGAATTTCTTTATTTATATTTATTACTATTTTTTGAGATAGGGTCTCACTCTGCCACCCAGTCTGGAGTGCAGTGGTGCAATTGTGGCTCACTGCACCTTGACCTCTTGGGTTCAAACAGTCCTACCACCTCAGCCTCGCGAGTAGTTGAGACTACATGTACACCACCACACCTGGCTAATTTTTGTATTTTTCATAAAGACGTGACCTAGGCCTGAATTTCTTTATGTTTTCTCAATATGAGTTCTATTTTGATTATAAGTGTTGCAAATATCTTCTGTTCTGTGGTTTGCTTTCATATTAATTTTTTTTTTTTTGGAAACAGGGTTTCACCATGTTGGCCAGGCTGATATTGGACTCCTGACCTCAGGTAATATGAGCGCCTCAGCCTCCCAAAGTGCTGGGATTATAGGTGTGAGCCACTGCCCCCAACCCGCTTTCATACTGATTTTTAAAACAGCTTTATTAAGATATCATTCACATGCCATACAATTCACTCATTTAAGTATACAACTCAGTGGCTTTCAGTATATCCACTGTTATGTAATCATCACATGACCAATTTTAGAACATTTTCATCACCCCAAAACCAAACCCCATGATCCTTAATCATTACCCCCACTCCAACCCACCCATTACTTCCAGGCCTAGGCAAACTTGAATCTACTTTCTGGCTCTATAGATTTGCCTATTTTATATTATTTTATTTTTGAGACAAGGTCTCTCTCTGTCTCTAGGCTGGAGTGCAGTGGCATGATCATGGCTCACTGCAGTCTCCTGGACTCAAGTAATCCTCCCACCTTAGCCTCCCAAGAAGCTGGGACTACAGATGTGCACCACTACACCCAGTTAATTTTTTTTTTAATTTTTGCAGAGTTCAGGGACTCTCAGTGTTGCCCAGGCTGATCTCAAACTCCTGGCCTCAAGTGATCCTCCTGCCTTGGCCTCCCAAAGTGCTAGGATTGTAAGCATCAGCCACAGCTCCAGCCTCTTTCCAGCTCCTCATTAGGACACACTGTTGATGTAAGCCTTATGAGCCTTGGGAAGACAGTTTTTTGGGAGGTGGGGAGGGAGGGTGTATCCATAGCAATCACAGGGATTGTGATGCCGTGGGGAGTGTGTGCTTTTCATTTCACTAAGTACCATCAGCCTTCTCTCCAGACGGCTGCACCACTTTGCACTTAGACCAGCAGGACCTGAGGGCTCTCCACCATATTTGCCAGAACTTGATAGCATCTGACTTCCTGATTGTAGTGATGTGGTATCTGTTGCTTTGATTTGCATTGTTCTCATTACTGGTGAGATCAAACCTGCCTTCAAATGCTCACTAGCCAGGAGTGTTTCCTCTTCAGTGAGTTGTCTACGAAATCCTTTGTCCATTTAAAAATTGGGTTTTCTGGCCGGGTGTGGTGGCTCATGCCTGTAATCCAGCACTTTGGGAGGCTGAGGCAGGTGGATCATCTGAGGTCAGGAATTCGAGGCCAGCCTGGCCAACATGGCAAACCCTAGTCTCTACTAAAAATACAAAAATTAGCTGGGCATGATGGTGGGTGCCTATAATCCCATCTACTCAAGAGGCTGAGGCAGGAGAATCCCTTGAATTCAGGAGGTAGAACTTGCAGTGAGCCGAGACTGTGCCACCACACTCCACGCTGGGTGACAGAGCAAAACTCTGTCTCAAAAAAAAAAGCCAATGTGGTGGCTCACACTTGTAATCCCAGCACTTTGAGGGGCTGAGGTGGGCAGATCACCTGAAGTTGGGAGTTCAAGACCAGCCTAAGACCAACATGGAGAAATTCCCTCTCTACTAAAAATACAAAATTAGCCAGATGTGGTGGCGCATGCCTATGATCCCAACTACTTGGGAGGCTGAGGCAGGAGAATTGCTTGAACTTGGGAGACGGAGGTTATGGTTAGCCGAGATCATGCCATTGCACTCTAGCCTGGGCCACAAGAGTGAACCTCAGTCTCAAAAAAAAAAAAAATCAAGCTAACTACTGATTGCCTTTGCCTCTCTGTGTTACCATCTACCATCCTCAAAATACCCTTATTCATTGAAATATTTAGCACTTCCTGGTATACTCTTTCTCTCTCTCTCTCTCTCTCTCTTTCTTTCCCCCTCTCATTTCTCCTGTGTTAATCTTGGTGATTTCACTACCTATGTAGATAAAACATTCAACATGCTGGTTTTTTAGTGCTTTGCCTTTTTCACTTACAAGGATTTCTTCCTCCACTTCCTCTTTAACCATTTTCTCCTGTGGTTTTATCCCAACCCTTGTCATCTTTTACCTTAAAAGACTCCATTTTTAAGCTCTGCACGCTCTGTAAAATTCGTATTGTATTATGCATTTAAATTTAAAATATATGGGCCTATACAATTTTCTACTTAAACTTTCTGGGTAAGATTTTAAAGAATAACATTTCTCTAATTACTATTGATAGTAATACTAATATGTTACATTTTAATATTTGCTTAACTTTTTTAAAAATCACATTCTTTGGGGATTTTAAACAGAAATAATACTGAATTTAGAAATTTATCTATTTATCCAAAGACTTGTGAATAATTGCGATTCAACAGAATATTATCTGTGATAAAAAAATAATTTCATAGATAAATTAAATGTGTATGTTAAACTTTTTAAAAACTGCATCCATATCTAGCTATAAAACCTAAAAAACAAAGGGAAAATTTTGTCCATACCTCACAAATGTCTATTTTTCTTTACTCCAACCTGTTTTACTCATATAAAACTCTCATCTACAGGCTGGGCGCGGTGGCTCACGCCTGTAATCCAAGCACTTTGGAGGCCAAGGCGGGCGAATCACCTGAGGTCGGGAGTTTAAGACCAGCCTGACCAACATGGTGAAACCCCGTCTTTAAAAAAAACAAAACAAAAAACTCTATCTACAAACAGCCATTTCCCCTAATGTTTCCCTAAGGGTGTATTAAGACTTTTATTTTTTCTTTTTAAAACAACTAGTATTGTGTTAAATGATGTTAACAATAAAAAGAATTTAGAGCTCTATAGACACTGTCAATCAGTTCCAAGATATTTGAGCCTAAAAGAAAAGGAAAAAGCATTTATGGCTATTGCACAATCCCTCCATGAATTCTAACTCTATTTTTGTCTAATTGTAAAATACACTGATTCCTTCTCAAGCTCAAAATGTTATTAGTTACTTGTAAAATAATTAATGTGTTGTAGGTTTGGATCTTATAATTTTGCCATGTGAAAATGTAATTATGTTTTAAAATTAAGGTTTTTAAAACTAAATAAAATAATAATTTAATATACTTTGCTATAGCAATCTTTCTCATACATACATATATGTATGTGTGTCAGTGTTTTATATCTATAGAAAGAACTAACTTTACATTTTTCTTTCTAATTTTTGGAACCCTTTATTTTTAAATTTATCTCAGAAACCACATTCATTTACAAAGTTTCATATCCCATGTTACGAATGTGTGATTGTGTACACATAGAAAAGGTGTACAGCAATAGGTAGAGCAGGACTAAAAAGAAACAACAAACAAACAACAAACAGAAAAGTTCTGATCATTCAGAAGTGGGGGAAAGGTGAATGTAAAGTTTATTCTGTTTTTAAATGAGATGGTGTCTTGCTCTGTCACCCAGGTTGGAGTGCAGTGGCACAATCTCAGCTCACTGCAACCTCCACCTCCCGGGTTCAAACAATTCTCCTGCCTCTGCCTCCTGAGTAGCTGGGATTACAGGGATGAGCCACCGCACCCAGCCTGATATGTCCCCACCCAAATCACATCTTGAATTGTAGCTCCCACAATTCCCATGTATTGTGGGAGGAACCCAGTGGGAGGTAATTGAATCATGGGGGCAGGTCTTTCCTGTGCTGTTCCCATGATAGTGAATAGGTCTCATGAGAGCTGATGGTTTTAAAAATGGGAGTTTCCCTGCATAAGCTCTCTCTTTGATTGCTGCCATCCATGTAAAACATGACTTGCTTCTCCTTGCCTTCTGCCATAATTGTGAGACTTTCTCAGCCACATGGAACTGTAAGTCCATTAAATCTCTTTCTTTCGTAAATTGCCCAATCTCAGACATGTCTTTATCAGCGGCATGAAAACAGACTAATACACAGGCAAACAAGAATTCTTTTGTTTGAATTTTGCACATTTAACCAGCATTGAACCAGAGACAAGCTGATCAAAACTTGTCCATGACTCTTGTACAGTATGGGCCATGTTTTCCACCCATCTCATAAAGGAGATGGGTAAAGGAGATTTCTTTTCACGTTAGCAACTAAACTTGTCTGCCAAGTAAGGGGTAGTAGCCAAAAACCTCTTCCAAGTATAAATTGTAGGTTATTAGGACACTGTCACCTTCACACTGAAAATAAACTCAAGTACATGGATCAAGCTATATAAGTGTTTCTGCAGCAAAATCAGGAATTATTACAAATACCTAGCACTAAGTAGAAATATCATCAGAAGGCTACCCAAGACAGCTATATTACATTTCATTATGAACTCACTGGTCATATTATCAGAGCTGATAATGTGTTTTATTTTAGGATAAAACAAACAAGTGACTATAGTTTTAATCAAGAGTTTTCATTAAGGCTTATCACTTTGTTAAAAAAAAAAAAAGGATAACACAGTTAGACACTGTCAGCAAAAGACTTTGGAAGGATTTCCATCCTCCGGTCAGGATGCATTTGTCCTTTGATGGTATCAGAGCCAAACTTCACTGGCCACATTATAAAGGGAATCTGCATTGGCAGGACCTTTGGAATACCAAGCAGGATTTTGATAAATAAACAGAACACATCTTTCACAGGAGCCTAATTTGGATGGTCAGATACTTTTTTGCTCAGTCAACAAAAAGATGGAATCCTCCTTCAGCAGGTCAGTGTGAACCCCTTAGATATTCTCTACAGATATTTATTAAATATCTCCAGATTAATTGATCTATTGAGCACACTCTTGTATGTGGTTTTGAGCACACTAAAAGGTTTTGTTTGAATATATTGATTATATTTGAATATAATCACTCTATTCACAAGATTCTTAAACCAGTCCGTGAGAACCCCGAGAGACACCATGTTCCTTAAGACAACTGCAAATATATTCACTATACATGTTTTTTCTTATGCTAAAAAATGGAAGAATTTGGAAACCACAAATAATAAATAAAATAATCACCTGTAGAAGAGGAAGGAGACAGGATGGAACAGATGGGATAGGAGCTATACTTCCTGGAGTATACCTTGTTTTGTACATTTAACTCTAGAATTATGTGAATGTTTAACATAAGAGTAAAACAAACAAATCAACACATATTGGTAATTTGTGTCTTCCTTTCTTTTTTCTTCATCGGTCTATCTTGAGGTTTATCAATTTTATTGATCTTTTCAGAGAACCAGCTTTTGGCATCATTGATTTTTCCCTAATGTTTGTTTGTTTCTTATTTTATTGATTTCCTCTTATTTCCTTTGCTCTGCTTTCTTTGAGTTGAATTTGCCTTTCTTTTTCCAGTTACTTAAGATGGAAAGTTAATTTTAAAAATTTCTTCTTTTCTAATGCAAATATTTGCACATCTATAAATTTTCCTCTAAGACTAGTTAGGCCGTGTGTGTGTGTGTGTGTGTGTGTGTGTGTGTGTGTGTGTGTGTGTGTGTGTGACAAGTTGTTTTTGGTTTTGGGTTTTTCTTTTTTTTTTTTCTTTTGAAACCAAGTCTGACTCTATTGCACAGGCTGGAGTGCAGAGGCACAATCTCTGCTCACTATAACCTCTGCCTCCCAGGCTCAAGCCATCCTCCCACCTCAATCTCATGGGTAGCTGGAACTACAGGGGCACACCACCATACCTGGCTAAATTTTATATTTTTTGTAGAGATTGTGTTTCACCGTGTTGCCCAGGCTGGTCTCGAACTTCTGACCTCAAGCGATCTTCCCACCTCAGCCTCCCGAAGTGCTGGGATTACAGATGTGAGCCACTGCACCCAGCCTGTTTCTGTGTTTAAATTACAAATTCAGTGTCTTTAACAGATACATCAGTATTCAGATTGCCTATTTCTTCTCAATCTCTTTTGGTAATACATTTTTTTTTTTTTTTTTTAGACAGAGTCTTGCTCTGTTGCACAGGTTGGAATGCAGTGGTGTGATCTCGACTCACTGCAACCTCTGCCTCCCAGGTTCAAGCAATTCTCCTGCCTCAACCTCCTGAGTTGCTGGGACTACAGGCGCCGGCCACCACTCCTGCCTAATTTTTGTATTTTAATAGAGATGAATTTTCACCATATTGGCCAAGCTGGTCTCGAACTCCTGATTTTGTGATCCTCCCACCTCAGCCTCCTGAAGTGCTGGGATTACAGGCGTGAGCTACTGCACTGGCTATGTTTTTAAATAACTTTTCAAAAAATGCCAGGGTGTTTAATGAGGTCTGTCTACTCTGGATAGCTAGAGCTCAAACATCCCTGAGCTCTCATGAACATTGGGATGGTTAGGCTTACGGCTCTCTGATAGTAGTTCTTTGCCTGCCTTCCAGATCTGAAAATGACGCCTGTCCATAGCTCTAAGGGTTGCTTCTCCCAGGCCCTCTCAGTGGGCAAAGCTAGGGGATAAAGTGTATATCTCTCTATGTCTGCACATCTATGTTCATTTTTATATCTGTATTGAAAACCATCATTCACGTAACACCTCCAGTTCCAATCCAACCCCACCATGTACAGTGTAGCTGTCCCCCTTTCCCCTTTCCATATTTGTAACTGCCTTCTCTGACAGTGAGCAACTCGACTCTGTGGTCTTTGATGTATTGTATGATTTGATCAATTGCCTCATATGTTAACCAGCCTCTGACTGCTGCCACCTCCCTCCCGCATGTGGACACCTTCCTTACCCTTCTGAGACTCTGCCTCCCGGCAGAAGGTTCACCTTCCCCATATGAAACCCTCTCCTCCCCCTCACCCCATGCCAGGTGGCACTTGGCAGTCCCCTCACCCTGTTTAGACTCTGATGCCCCCACCAAGCTGTCCCAAAGTGCTGGGATTACAGGTGTGAGCCATTGTGTCTGACCTCATTTTTGTATTTTTAGTAGAGACAGGGTTTCACCATGTTGGCCAAGCTGGTCTCCAACTCCTGACCTCAGGTGATCCTCCCACCTCGGCCTCCCAAAGTGCTGGGATTACAGGCGTGAGCCACCTCACCCAGCAGTATCTTTTCTTTTCTTTCTACTACATTTTATTGGTGGCTGCTGGTGATATATAGAAAACTATTAGTTTTTTCTTTTAATAGAGATGGGAGTCTTGCCATATTGCCCAGGCTGGTCTTGAACTCCTGGGCTCAGGTGGTTCTCTGGCCTTGGCCTCCCAAAGTGCTGGGATTTCAGCTATGAACCACTGCACCTGGCCCGCTATTCTTTTTTTTTTTTAAATAGAGTCTCACTCTTGTCACCCAGGCTCGGAGTGCAATGGTGTGATCTCGGCTCACTGCAACCTCTGTCTCCCAGTTCAAGCAATTCTCCTGATTCAGCCTCCCAAGTAACTGAGATTCAAAGTGCCCACCACCACACCCAGCTAATTTTTGTATTTTTAGTAGAGACGGGGTTTCACCATATTTGTCAGGCTGGTTTCAAACTCCTGACCTCAGGTGATCCACCCACCTTAGCCTCCCAAAGTGCTGGGATTACAGGCATGAGCCACCTTGCCTGGCCCACTATTCATTTTTAATACAAGTTAAGCATCCCTAATCTGAAAGTATGAAATCTAAAATGCTCCAAAAAATTTGAACCTTTCTGAGCACGAACATGACACTACAAGTGGAAAATTCCACACCTGCCCTCACGTGTGTCACAGTCAAAATGCAGTCACACCACATGTTGTTTTTTCAGTGTGCCCATGCAAAAAATGTCCTCCCAGCCCCCTTCAGCTGTGATAAATCTTTTCCTCACATGTCCAGGTTCCCCCACCCAAGCACGGCCACAGAGGACATAAAATGGCATGTTCACCGGCCAGATGCATGAACAGCAGTTTCCCTGCAGTGCCTGACATGGGGCCGGGACCTATATGCATCGCTCACTGTACTTTTTGCTTCTTCTCTGCTCTGTGGTATAAATATTTTGTTGAAATATGAAAAAGACCTGCAGATCCCCCATGGAAGAAAAATAGGATGTATTTATATTTATTTATAGCAGAAAAAGTCCAGCTGTTGGAGGAACTGTACAGCAGTGTGTGTGAAATACCTTCCAGAACAGTGTGGTCTTAGATTGACCTGAGGAAACAGAAGGATAAACTGTTGAAGTTTTATGCTGAAAGTGATGAGCAGAAGTTAATTAAAAAATTTAAAAACACCACATAAAACTAAAAATGAAGATCTGAATTGTGTATCAAAAGAGTGGATCTATCACCATCACAGTGAATACAGGCCATTTCATGACAGCCTGACCATAAACAAGCAAAAATCTATCATGATCAGCCTAGTGCAGTGGCTTGTACCTGTAATCCCAGCAGTTTGGAAGGCCAAGGCTGGTGGATCACTTGAGGTCAGGAGTTTGAAACCCACATGACCAATATGGTGAAACCCTATCTTGACTAAAAATAAAATAAAAAAAAATCTCTAATAAAAATACAAGGAAAAAAACCTGTCTCTACAAAAAATATGAAAATGTAGCTGAGAGTACAGGTGCACACCTGTAGTCCCAGCTACTTGAAAGGCAGAGGCAGGAGAATAGCTTAAACCCAGAAGATAGAGGTTGCAGTGGCCTGAGATCCTGCCAGTGCACTCCAGCTTGGGTGACAGAGTGAAACTCCATCTCAAAAAAAAAAAAAAAAAAAATCAAAAATACTTATTACAATCAACTGAAAATTAAAGGGAACTATGCATATTCAACAGGCTGGTTCCAGAAATTTAAGGAAAGACATGACATCATGTATTTAAGGATTTGTGGTGACGAAGCATTTGCTGATCACAAAGCAGTGGAGAAATTTATTGATGAGTTCGCCAAGGAAATTACTGATGAAAATGTGTGCCTGGCATGGTGACTCATGCCTGTCATTTCAGCACTTTGGGAGACCAAGGCCGGCAGATTGCCTTACCTCAGGAGTTTGAGACCAGCCTGGCCAACATGGTGAAACCCTGTCTCAACAAAAAATACAAAAAAATTAGCTGGACATGGTGGTGCATGCCTGTAGTCCAGCTACTTGGGGGGCTGAGGTGGGAGGATCGCTTGAGCCTGTGAGGTTGAGGCTGCAGCAGTGAGCTAACATGATGCCACTGCACTCCAGCCTGGGCAACAGCACAAGACTGCAAAAAAATGAAAGAAAAAAGAAAGAAGGAAAGAAGGGAAAAACAGAGAAAGAAAGAGAAAGAAAGGAAAAGGAAGGAAGGAAGGAAGGAGAGAAAGAAAGAAAGTTGAAAGAAAAGAAAAGAAAAAGAAAATCTGATGCCATGCAAATGTATAATGCTGATGTTTTAACATCATTGTTTTGGCATATTGCACCAGAAACACACTGACTACAGCGGATGAGATAGTCTTTACAGAAATTAAGGATGCTAAGGACAGAATCTCTGTGTTAGGATGCACTAATGCAGCAGGCATGCATAAGTGTAAACTTGCTGTGAGAAGCAAAAGCGTGCATCCTCACTGTTTTAAAGGACTGATTTTTTTTATTTGAGACAGGTTTTCGCTGTGTCACCCAAGCTGGAGTGCAGTGGCTGAAACCTCTGCCTCCCAGGTTCAAGCGATTCTCTCACGTCAGCCTTCCTAGTAGCTGGGACTAAAAATCACCTAAGCCCAGTTCAAATCCAGCGTAGGCAACATACTGAGAGCCTTTCTCTTAAAAAACAGTAACGAGGAATGGCTCACCAAAGACATTTTGTGATTTGTTTCACAAACATTTTGTACCAATGGCTAGTGCTTATTGCAGGGAACCTGGACTAGATGATGACTGCAAGATTTTTTTTTTTTTTTGAGACAGAGTTTTGCTCTTGTCTCCGAGGCAACAGTGGTGGGATCTTGGCTCACCGAAACCTCTGCCTCCTGGGTTCAAGCAATTCTCTTGCCTCAGCCTCCCAAGTAGTTAGGATTACAGGTGCCTGCCACCACACCCAGCTAATTTCTTTTGTGTATTTTTAGTAGAGATGGAGTTTTACTATAATCCTGTAATCCTCCCAAAGTGCCGGGATTACAGGCGAAAGCCACTGTGCCCAGCCTGAGATTTTGTTATTCTTTGACAGCTGTTCTGCTCATCCTCCAGCTGCAATTCTTTTTTCTTTTCTTTTTTTTCTTTTTTTAGAATAAAAAGAATGAAAGAGAGAAAGAAAGAGGAAGAGATTTTAGAAAAAGAGAGAAAAGGAGAAAGAAAGCAACAGCAAAAGAAAGAAAAAAAATGAAAGAGAAAGAAAGAGGAAGAGATTTTAGAAAAAGAGAAAAGGAGAAAGAAAGAAACAGCAAAAGAAAGAAAAAAAGAATGAAAGAAAGAGGAAGAGAAAGAGGGAGAGAGAATGGGATTCTTGTTTTATTGC
>CAUYQU010031345.1:0-20405 GCA_963574635.1 Cheracebus regulus
TTCCAAGTCTTTGCTATTGTGAATAGTGCTGCGGTGAACATACATCTGCATGTGTCTTTATAATAGAATGATTCATAATCCTTTGGATACATACCCAGTAATGGGATTGCTGGGTCAAATGGAATTTCTATTTCTAGACACTCAAGGAATCGCCACACTGTCTTCTACAATGGTTGAACTAATTTACACTCCCACCAACAGTGTATGTACTTTTACAAAATGATCTTAATATGTGGATATAGTATGCTATCTAAAAGTATTAAGAATCATATAGCAATATTAAATGGAATGGAGGAAAACAAGTGAAAGCTTTCAAGTATTATTTGAAAGCTTATTATTCTAATTAGTATTATTCCATGATTATTCTAATTACTAAAGCTGATAGTTACATTGTTTTCTGCAGTTTGCTGCTTGTTGTCCTTTCTAAGTTTAGCACATTGTTATAGTTACTAAAATATTTGCCTTCTTGAAGTCCTTAATAATCCTAAGGACTCCCTTTCAGTTAAAATGTACATGCTAAAACATCTGTAGTAAAGGGAAAATAATATTAGAACTTGTTCTAAAATGTAATGCACTTTTTCTGATGACAAAAGAAGAAAACTACATTTTTGAATCTGCAAACATTTGACAAAGGCTCACTCACCAAGGGAGACAGTGAATGAAAGGCCCAGTGAAGACTGATTAACGACTCAGTGTTATGCATAGTAGGAGTGACACGCTTGGCCCACTTGCTCATCTCCATCCTGACTGAGCGCATCACCGGTGTGACCACCTGGAGGAGGAAGACCTCAAGCCAGACAACAAATAAAAATGACTATGGATGGACAAGAGAAAGTGCTGAAGACTCTACTGAAGGATAACTTACTGACAGGAGGGATTGTCTAGATTTCAGAAGGTAAAAAAGAAAAAGAAGAGGCAAGGTAAGAGAAGTGATACAGTATGGGCTCTGGGATGGAATTGCCAGAGTTCAGAGCCTGACTCAGCTGCCTCTTACATTAAATTAATCAGAACATTAATAGGAATTATCCAATGGGATTACAGTGATTGAATGAGGCCTTGTTTGTAAGCAGAGAATACAGCAGAGCACATAGTTGGGATTTAACAAATATTCCTTATTATTAAGATGATACATTCTTTCTTTATGTATCCTATGGAAAGAGGTGCACACTCTGCTATGTACCTGCAGAGGATAAATTAAGACCATCAAAGGAGGTTACAAAGAGACAGAGTTAAATTCAAGAGAAGAAAAAAATGAACAAAGTTTGAAAGTTAATTTGTGAATTAGGAGTGGAAGGAGTCCTTTCTGTTTCCAGCTTCATTTTAAGTTGTCTGTCTGTGGCACATGGTGTTGCCTCGAGCAGTGTGATGGCATTCCAGCAGAGGATGGGCATTTACACTGATGTTTATAAAGGAGATTTCTCCATTAGGTGGTAAATTAGTGCTGTGCTCTACTCTATGGTTTTAGGACTTATCAACATCTACACCTAACTATATCGCAAAACACCTCTAACAGATATATAAATACCAATTTCTCATAAGGGAAAGAAAGCACAGAAAATGTATTATTGGTGTGAAGGTTTGATCTGACTGCTCCAACAAATGCAATTGACTCAAACAAGAAAGAAATTTGTTTTGTTGTGTTCTGTTTTGTTCTGTTTTCCAGAAATCAGTCCAGTATAAACATTAGAACTGCTTTGCTTGTTCCTTCTCACCTGTGGCTCTGATATCCACAACACACTTCTCTCACATGATCCAATATTGTCGCTAGACCTCCTACACAACTTGGAAACAAGAGTTGTAACCAGATCTTTCAAAAGCACACACTTTTAATAGCGCCAAACTACTGGTTATTCTGCAGAAGCATTACCCTAGAAGGCCATTATCCTATGTTTCTCCCCTGCATCAATATTTCTATCCATTTTTGAGGATTCAGAGGTAGAGGTAGAATAATCAAGATCATGGGGTAAAAAAAAAATAGTAAAGTTTAGAAGACAATGAATGGTTAGTCCACAAAACGAGGAACATTGGATCAGGACTGAAAACTGAGGCTTCAGAATCCCTCTGCAGTAGAGGAGTCCTCTGAAAGCTCCCAAAGCTGCTTGGACTCTCTCATCAGCATCATTGTGGAAACACCTTACCACCCATAATACAAGTTTTGAGAAGCACTAGACTTCACCCAAAGATTCTAATGAATAAAACTGTCTCCAGGCAGCTGTAACCAGCTGCCCACTAGACATAAAATAAGACGTGTGACAGCTGGGAAGACTGAGTAGTCAAAATAATGCATTTGACTTTCGTTGCAAGAGGTACCTCTCCATCAAGGAGGATTATGCAATAGGGGCCCATATCATGCTCATGGCCAAGGAAAAGCCTAATATGGAAGTCCCACTCATCTATAAAGTATTGCATAGGTTTCCCATGTTCTTTTCGGAACACCCAGGATGTCGTGTAAATAAGATTCTACAGTAATCTGTATTGACTGTCCTTGAAATCCCAGCTCGAAGTATTACACACATTCTGGCAAAGGATGCAAAGGAAAGCAGGTGTGTTCTCAGTTTAAAAGCAGGCCAGTGGCGTGAATAGTTATTACTTGGGATTAAGTTTAACTATACTACTTCTTTTTCATTCTGACATACTTCAATGTTTATTATTTTGCATTTAGTATTGTTTCAACCAAAAGATACTATCTCCAACCCATATTCTCATTTTATTTTATTTTACTAGAGATAGGGTCTCACTCTGTCACACAGGCAATCACAGCTCACTGCGGCTTCAAACTTCTGGCCTTAAACGATCCTCCTGCCACCGCCTTCCAGGTGTCTGGGATTACAGGTACAAGCCACCATGCTCAGCTCTCAGCCCATATTTTTAAACAAAGCTCAAGAAAATAATTAAGGCATTCTCTAAATTTGCTTAATAACTAGGATAGCCCAAATCCACCTTTGGAAACTATTAATAAATCATCAATTTCATAAAAGATTGTCTTAGATCTTCACCAGGCCAGGTATTTGATGTAATATAAGTTTATTACTTAATTTTACATAGGTATAAAATGGAAGACCAATGTTGATGCACGATCAGAATAATTTTGTTTCAATTTAATGTGTTTCTAGCAGTTGTCAATGTGATTTGGATCTTGTTTTATTCTTTAAAGAAATGACAGGGGGAAAAATCATATATTTAACTGTTTCTTACAGAAAAAAAATCATATTTGAAAAAAATTAAAGCCATTTTTTATAGTTTTCCATTAAGACTTGACATCCTTAAAACTTTACCATAATGTCTTTTTAGAAGAAAAGGGTTGAGAGCTTTTAGATAATTAGACATTTCATGGAGAATAAAACATAAAATTTCAGATAATTTTTGAATATATTGTTCTTAGTTCATGTAAGGTAGGATTTTAACATATAAAAATGAGCTCTTTAGACACTGAATTTGCTAAAATATACAAAGTCACTACTAATAGGCTTAAAATAAAATATTTAAAACAGTAGGAACAGAAGCTGCTGCTCACCTCTCGGCAAAATCGGCTACTTTTACTGTTATCTAACATTTCTAAATGATGTTTCTCATAGTGTTACCTCTAGTCATTCCTTTATCTCACATGGTCACAAAACATTTTCTTCCAGATAAGAGAAAAGGTCAAGTTAGCCATCTAAAGACTAAAAATACTCACAATTTTGAGAATCTAGTCTGAAATGCAAAATTAGTATGCGGCTTTTAAAATATTTGAATAATGAGCTGTTGCTTTCCAAGAAGTCACAAGTCGCATTTCGGAGCTGAGCTTGCAAATCTGCCCCAGAATGAAAAGTTAGTGGCTCTGATTTGTAGAGTATTCATATTTGGGCACATCTGTTGTAATGGATCCTAACTTACATGATGGCAGTTGGCTGCCGTAGGCATCGGCTGCATAAATAAGAAAAAACAAGACAATGAAGGTAGGTGTACAAAACTTAAACTTTTAGGATTTTTAAAAGTTAAATGCAGAAGGCAAACCTGTCAGACTTGCAGGGAGAACAAAAGGATAATGCATTTATGACCTGGAGAACAAAAAGATTTCTTAAGACCCAACATGTGCCAACCATAAAGGAAAAGATAGGTGAATTTGTCCAAGGAAAAATTAACAACTTTTTTTTACCAAAAGATGCCATAGAGTGGGAAAAAATAAACAAGTTACAACTGGGAGACAGTTTTGCAACACACACAAACAAATACAAAAGAAAAAGATATACACTAGAAATATTATTTTAACCTCATACCAAAAAAAAAATATGAAAAAAACACTCTCATACAAGTCAGTAACAAATAGATAACCCAAAAGAAAATGAGAGCATAAATCAGTAACTGGCACTGCACGGGTAAGAAAATCTAACTAATAAATGTATTAAACATCTTAAAATATGCACAACTTCATTAGTAATTAAAATCACAGTGAGATACTATTTTACCACTACAAGTTTAGCAAAAATGTAAGAAACCTAAATTTATGTATAGCAAAAGGGACTCTCTCAAACATGTGCAGCTACTTTGAGAACAATTTGGCATTATCTCATAAGGTTGAATTTTAAATAACTGCTCAAAGTCATGCAGTCAAAATTCACCCTAAACAATATGATCTATTGTAGGGACCAACCTTTTAAAATGTTTCTTGATTAAGAAGATATTTGAAGTTTATCAACTGCTTGTTAAATAACTGCTTATTTGAAGTTTATCAGTGCATATTTGTGAATGCATACAGCCAGCAGACAGTCCTGGGTGTGCATGTGGATAGTAGACCCTTTAAATAGTGCCACAAAACCTCAAGGGTCTTCTGCCCCCAGTTTAAGAATCATCTGTCGTAACTTCTGTGAGAGCCAATACTAGTGATGGAGTTGTTTCCCTATTCAGTTTGAAGGGAAGTTGAGGAAAAGGAGTGTGAGATCACTCACTCACTAAAGGAATTTAATTTGGCCAAACAAATTAACACTCTGTGCATTAGGTCAAATGAGAACTGATGTCAGAAAAAACGTTTAAGTAAACATTCCACAAATACACATTCTTTATCCTGTTCCTTCTCTACTTGATCTGTAAATACCCACCTGCTTTGCCACATTGCATAAAACTTCCAGTAAGCCACATCTTCATTTGATCTGCAAAAACCTTCTTGGTCAGATGGTCACACCCAGTTCTTATTCATTTGTTCTACTAAATGCCAGCTTATGTTATATTTTGAGCATATATTTGTGGCATTTTAATTTTTTAATTAAAACATTTCTTACCCTAAAGCTTTCAGTGGAAATTTAGACAAATAATAAGCATACAACTATAAATACAAAGTGTGACAAGTGTCATGAAGGAAGCCACAGGTGCAGTGAGGAAGCTACCCTCAAGAGCAGTCAGGTCCGCTGGGGTGAGGTGATCTCTGAGGACAAGCCCTGTACACCGAGAACTAAAGGTTGGAGAGGAGCCAGCCAGTTCAAGGAGGTGTCCAGAGAAAAAGCAGTTCTTCTTGGCTTCCCAGGGGTCTTCTAAATAAAATCTCACGACACCACCTACAGTGCTTGCTGTGGAATTCCAATTTGAAACTTTTCTCTAACAATGACACATTAGGAATGTAACGTTACCCTGTCTCTTTTTACATCATAATAAAATCTATTATTTTCCTAATAAAAAATTAAAGACCAATTATTCTGTTGTACCAAAAGGAAATCTCCCTTCCCCACAGGTACACTTGTCTTTCTGACATTCACTCAAAACTCTTCAACCACCCTCAACTCCTTCAGTCTCCTTTCTCAGTTCCCTTGGGTGCCAAGTCCCATGGATCCCTTCTCTGGAATCTCTTCGATTCACCCTCATCGTTATTGCTGCCACCAAATCAACTGTCTCCCCAACTCCTGTCCTTGCCTCCACCCAACTACCCATCCCCAGTCTCTCCCCTGCTCCGATGATCAATGTGGTTCCCATATCCATCTTTCTCAGTCACAGCCCTAATCCTACCATTCCCCGATGAAAAACCTTTAGTGAAACTCCATGGTGAGTCAAATGAAACTTGTAACTCTGTACCCTGGCATTCTAGGAGGGCCTTGGCTTCTTACAGACGCTTCAGTCATCTCGGCATGTTCTCATTTCCCCTGAGAGGCTCATACTCACTTCCTCCGTGACTGCTCATCTGTCCTTTCTACGATACAACTCTGTCCCCACATGCTATCTCTTCCTATCCACCCTTCAAGGTCAGGCTCAGATGCTTCCTCTGTTCAGACATTACAACCAGAAGGAATTTCTTTTTCTGTTGAAACCTCCAGGACCTTTTGTACCTTCCTTGCAATTTGTACTTTTTTTTTTTGAGACAGTCTTGCTCTGTGACACAAGCTGGAGTACAGTGGCATGATCTTGGCTCACTGCAACCTCTGCTTCCTGGATTCAACTGATGCTCATGCCTCAGCCCCCTTAGTAGCTGGAATTACAGGCACAGCATGGCAAATTTTTGGATTTTTAGTAGAGATGGGGTTTTGTCATGTTGGCCAGGCTGGTCTTGAACTCCTGCCTTCATGTGATCCACCTGCCTTGGCCTCCCAAAATGGTGGGATTACAGGTGTGAGCCACCGTGCCCGGCCCACAATTTGTACCTTTCTTGTGGCATTTATCACGTACTGCCTTAGAGCCTACTTTATCTGTACATGAATCCCATCAGCTCTAGTGGACTGTGATTTTCCAGGGAGCAGAGATGGTGCCTTCACCCTTTTCCCATTTCAGACTTATTTCTGCGACTTTCTTGTTGGAGGAATATAAATATTTATTGACTCAATCAGGAGTATACGTTAAAAATACCATTCTGTTTCTCAGATTCAAAATTTCAGTGATGAAAAAGGGAGAACCTTGAAATATAAAAATCACTTTATATCTCTACATTTCTATACACCTATGTATTATTTGATTTTTAACAATAGACAACTTGAAATTTTCTGAGATTTTGAAACTAAAACTTATCATGGTAATTATCTTTACCTATAAAAATGTACATATCACCTTTTACACAGCAAATATTCAATAAATGGTTCTGGCTTATGATTTCTGTGTATTAAATATTAATACTGTGTTCTTTTCTAATGGTATAGAAATTCAAATTCTACAAACAGGTCAAACACAAAAAGTATGAGAAGGAAAATGGGAAAATGAGTTATGTATGAGGTAACCAATTTTATTTCTTACACATTATTTTAAAAACAGTATCAGAAAAATATCTAGATTTATCATCAGCATTTTCCACATTTATTACACACCAAAGAATCCTCGGTGCGGTAGGTTACCTTTTCAATTACCCACTAATTTCAGTTTATTAATAGGTTATCCCAAAGGTATACAAGTGAGCTATTAAATGTTGAAGTAAGGAACAAAAAAGTCAAAAACATGCAGAAAAAAAATACAGACACTTGTGAGAGGGTGAGAATGACAGTGGAAATAATTTTTAGAAGAACAAAAAATATGAAGAGACGTATGGGATATGTTAACCCCTCATCCCATCAATAATTCTCTTCCATATATTAGGTTCAATAGATAAACTATTCACACTGGTTTCATTTTTCTCTTTTCTTTCTGTCACCACCTTGACCCTAAACTCCAGGCCATTGTCAGATTAATCTTTTCAGAACTGAGTTCAGACATCATTAGCAATGAGCAACCTAGCCTACCTCAAAATCGGTTTTTATCTGTGTGGGTGTTTATTCAGGGGCACTAAGCTCATGTTGATGATGAAGCCGTGGCTGCTTAGTCTCTCTTTCATCACTGAATTTTCCTCCACTACAGTGAGCAAGAAGCTACAAAGCTAGCCCCATTTTCTGCTGCCCAGTGCCCCCTCTCTGCCACAGATAGAGCATGCTTTCATTGCCAGCTTTTCTGAAGTACTCAGAGAGTATATTGCAATGGTCCTATTTTTAAAAAAGATATGCTCTTTTCAGCAATCCACTAATCATGGAGTCATTGCAGTATGTGCGTATGTTTCAAGGAGTAGGTCTATTCAGGGCAAGAGTAGGTCACTCTGGGCCAAAAAAATTTATAGTATCAATGATACAGAGGAGGCTAACCTCAAAATAGACCAACCCATGCTGGTTGGAGGCTGTAATTTATGATATTAGTTTATTAATGTTCCTATTCCTCACTAGATGGTGAACAGAAACAAAGTCCGTTTTGCTCACCATTAGTTAGATGTTCCCAGCATCTAACATATTGACATCTAGATAATATTCAACAAAAGAATGCATCAGATGAATGAATGAATGAATGAATGAAGCAAAGAAGTCTTAAAAGTACAAATTGTCCTGAGAATATAAAGCCCTGACTTACAAACTGGATTCCTGATACCAAACCACTTTATCAGAACTGAATTTGGTAGCAAGGAAAGGAGAATGTAAAAAGGATTTAAGTAAAGGCTAAGTAAATAAAAGAATACAAAACATTGGCTCCAAGGAAACTAATGTCAAATTCAACAGATTTCAAAACTTAGTTGGCAGTCAATTATGCTTAGTGAATACCCATGGAGTGAATATTATGCTGTGAATAGACTATTAAGATAATATGCTGAAAAAGAAAAGAAAGCCCTAGTCACTGAGTACCATCATAGACTGTGTTAGTACATTTAGTTGAGCTTATAAGTTCCCCTACATAGACTATATATGATTTTCCAAAAAAATTATTAAAGTCTTCTAACTTTCCAAGTCTTCTTAATTTCTCAGATCACTGACTTCCTGCACTTTTCCTAAAATTCCTTATAACTTAGTTATTTCACAGCTTCTTAATACACTTCTCTTATTAAATGCTTTTTCCACTTTCAAGGATGTCTACTAACAGCATTATTTCTTTACTTCATATTTATTAAGATATGAATTTCTGTTTTGTTTTCTTTTTTTTCATATTTCCTAGGAAGTGATAAGATCTTTTGTAATCATCAAGAAAGAAATAATAGAGCAACCTATCCTTGGGAGGAGTAGCTGGAGCAAGTCAACTGTTGTATTCACATTCCATGCTGCAAACATATCACCATCAACTTCGTGGCTTAAAACAACACACTTATTATCTTACAGTTGCTGTATGTAGGAGGCCAAGCACTGCTTAACTGAGTCCTCTGCTCAGCATCTCACCAGGCAACAATCAAGAAATCGACTAAGCTGTGTTCTCATCTGGAGGCTCAACTTAGTCAGAATTCATCTCCAAATTCATTCGGATTGTTAGCAAAATTATTTTTTTTGTGCTTTGCGACTGAAGGTCCTGACTTCTTACTAGCTGTTGACTGGAGGTTCTCCTTAGATCCTAGATGTTATTCACTCTCTTATGTAGATAAACATATTCATAAGAGTGACATCCAATTTTCATTGGTTAGAAATAAATAACAGGTTCTCTGTGTGTTCAGTGGGAGGGGATTATACAAGGGCATCACTTATTGGTGGCCACCTGGGAGTACGTCTGCCACAACTACCTAATTTCACCTGCTTCCCAAATGTTCAAGTTGAATATGCAAATTCCTCTGATGAGGCAATGCTTTTCATGGTCATTGATGATTGATCATTATAATGACTTGAAATTTTAATCCTAGAATCCTCAAGTTGTAATTAGAACTTCTAGCAGAACTTCTTTTCATCTGCAGAAATAAGAAATAATTTAAGTAAGGGAGAAATTGCAAAGCCAGTTTGGTGAATAGACAAAGAACAGCAACTATGGCAGATGGGGATAATGCCAATCTTTTACAAAATAATGAAGATTACCACCTGCTGTATTCAATAAGTAATTTGCCACTAACACAATTTTTTATTTTCAAATTCCTCCTATCCTCTGTTGTAAACTTTCTTAGGTTATGGTTCTGTCTTGTGAGTCGTCTTCCACAACTCTTTTCCCTGAAGTCAAACAATAGTTAAAGCCAATTATCATTTTCTCTGCCTGCTCGCTGAATGTATCCAATTAAAAAAATGTCCTTTGACTTCTATGAAACAAAGGGAAATCAGACAGTAGACTGAGAGCCCAAGAAGGAGAAAAGTACTTTAAAATCCCACCCCATTACCATTCTACCACCACTAGCTTCTTTAATTTTTTTCTCTTTCTAATGCCAAAAAAGCTTTTACAGATTTCTCACTAGTTTCACTCCATTGTTTAGATACTCTTTGGACGTGGTTTTCCGCATTATATTGTCCATTCTTGACTGAAATTTGGATAATGGACACAGAGGGTGAGAGAAGACATACTGAGTATAAATAAAAGTAGAAAAAGGAGACTATTTCATTAAACATCTTGAACTTCTAGCTATTTTAAACTTGCTCAAATCTAAAGTGTATTTTTTAAAATACCCAATTTAGAATCAAAATCTATTTTCTTGAAAATGAATTCCATATGTTACCATTTACTTATACTTAGCTTATTAGGAACACTGTAAAGATTATTTAAGGTCAAGTCTTCTTTGAGTCTTTTTAAATGTATTAACCTATTAGGCCATGGGTTAAAAGGAGGTTGAAAAAGAACTCTTTCTTAACACCGAATGCCACTATGCCATCTGCTCTGTCCAGGACTATAAATTTTATTCTTCACAAAACCAAATAAGTTGGTTTTCTGGCCAAAAGAATCATCAAGGCAAACAGTATTTCAACAAAACAGATTTAATTTAATATTATACTTTAAAACTAGTATAGAAATAGAATTAAGAAAACATGTTGCATGAGGCTTCTCCATTAAACCCAACACAAAAAGCACATTGTTTCAACATGACCCTTCCATGAAGCAGCCTCATACTTAACCAAGATCTTCAAGGAACACACTTTCTCTGCTCTCACTCCTCTTCTACCTCAAGGTCCTAAGTTAACTTTAGAGGAACCTGGTGATAAGATCATGGGATGTGATACTTGGGAACCTCACCTCCCAAAGAAATGCATGGTGATCAGACCCATCCTGCAGTGGGGTTAACTTTGGTTCTTATCTCCACGGTACACTCTTTGCCTCCATTTTAAATGGGTGCTACAGAAATGAGTTTAAAAGGAGGAATCTTAGAAAAAAGAAGAGATGGCAAACCAGCTACTGCCCTGATGCACACTCTTCCTTCTTAGGTTCCTGACAGCTTCACCAGCATCCGAAACTTCAGTGTGAGGTAGATCAGCACAAACCTCAACAACATAAATCTATTGATAGTGAATGTTCTGAAAGCAAGTGGAGTGTGATCTCTCTGGAGTATAATCCACCATACATGAACTCAGTTCCGCTTTGTAATTAGCTTTACAATTTTTCAACCAAAATAAGCCCCCAATACAAGAATTATGATCCCTTAAACCTCTCTGTTGCTCTCAGCTCTTTTCAGATACCAACCATGGGTTTAACAAAGATGATTGTAGGGAACGAAGTACCTGTTGTAGTTTTGAATTTAATTCCAGAAAGCAAATACTATTACTCATTATTATTTATTTCGTTATACCCTATTTGGGGTTGAAGGATATTTCAGTTTACAGAAATAAAGGATAAAATTTTTAATGAATTCAGCAAAGTTCATCCTTCACCTTCCAGAAGTCCAGTAAATGAGAAAAACATGATTAGCTTTAAGAATTGCAACATCCTTAAGGAAAAACAAACTACCGTAAGTCTCATCAAAAGCACAGATCTTATGTGTACCAAGAACTTGGTGCTCAGTTGTTAGATAAGGCTTTTAACAGAAAAAGAAGAAAGTTTAGTGATTTTTTCCTAAATTTTAACCAAATATTTCAGATTATTAAAGCTCAATTTGGGTTATTTATTAATTCAACAAATATTTTTGTACCCACTTTTGCCAGACACTGTTAATAGGCACTGGCAAATCAATAGTGAATGACCTAGTTAAATTATCTGTCTTTATGGAGCTTGCAAAATGGTCAGGGAAAACGAACAGGGTTTCAATTTCTTCCTGATTCAATATGGAATATTGTTTGTTGCCTGGAATTTATTCATTTCCTCTAGGTTTTCTAGTTTGTGTGTAAGTGTGTTTATAATAGTCTCTGGGGATTCTTTGCATTTCTGTGAGATTGGTTGTAATGCCACCTTTGTCATTTCTGTTTGTGCTTACTTGTATCTTCCTTTTTGTTTGTTTGTTAATTTAGCTAATAGTCTACTGATCTTGTTTTATCCTTTTGAAAAAACAACTTTTGTTTTCATTGATTCTTTGTATGGATTTTGGGGTCTTGATTTGGTTCAGTTCTGCTCTGATCTTACTTATTTTCCCTTGTTAGCTTTAGGGTTAATTTGTTCTTGTTTTTCTAGTTCCTCTATGTGTGGTGTTAGATTGTTAATTTAAGATCTAACTTTTTTAGATAAATGTTTAATGCAATAAACTTTCCTCTCAACACTGCTTTTGCTGCAGCCCAGAGATTTTGGTATATTGTGTTTCTGTTTTCACTGATTTCCAAGAATTTTTAGACTTCTGCTCTAATTTCATCGTTTACCTAAATGTCATTCAGAAGCAAGTTGTTTCATTTCCATGTAATTATGTGGTTTTGAGAGGTCATCTTTATATTGATTTCTATTTGTACTCCACTGTTATTTGAGAATATGGTTGGTATGAAATCAAGTTTTTAAAATTTATTGAGATTTATTTTATGGCCAAGCACATGGTCCATTTTGTAATTTGTTCTGTGTGCACATGAGAAGAATGTGTATTGTGTGGTTGATATGTGGAGTATTCTGTAGATGAATATTAGGTCCAATTGGTCAAGTGTCAAGTTGAAGTCCAGAATTTCTTTGTTAGTTTTCTGTTACAATGCTTTCTATCTATGCTGACAGTGGGGTGTTCAAGTTCCTCACTGTTATTGTATGTCTGTTTAAATGTTTTCATAGGTCTAGAAGTCCATCTTTTATGAGTGCTCCAATATTGGGTGTGTATGTATTTAGAAAAGTTAAGTTATTTTGTTAAATTGAACTCTTTTCATTATTTAATGCCCTTTAATATTTTTTTACTATTTTGGTTTAAAGTCTGTTTTATCTGATATGAGAATAGTGATCCTTGCTCCTTTTTGATTTTCATTTGCATAGTAGATCTTTATTCAACTTTTTACTTTGAAGTTTTACCTCTAAAAGACAGCAGTTGATGGGTCTTGCTTTTTCATCTAATTTTCCACTCTGCACCTTTTAAGTAGGACATTTAGACCATTTACATTCAAGGTTAATAGTGATATGTTAATCACAATAGGATAGGTTTTGAAGTTATTATCTAATAGCTTTGTAGTTTCTACTGTGTGGTTGCTTTATAGGGTGTGTGGGCTACGTACTTCAGTGTGTTTCTGTGGTAGCAGGCATTGTTCTTTCGTTTCCATGTTTAGGACTCCCTGAAGTATCTGTTGTAAGAATAGACTACTGGTAACAAATTTTGGTAGGTCTTGCTTGCCTGGAAGAGTTTATTTCTCCTTTGCTTATGAAGCTTAGTTTGGTGGGATATGTCATTTTTAGATGAATTTTTTTTTTCTTAAAAAATGCTGGAAATAGGCCCTCAATCTCTCTAGGCTTGTAAGGTTGCTGCTGAGAAGTCCACTGTTAACCTGACAGGGGTCTCTTTGTATATGATACGACCTTTTTCTCTAGTTGCCTTTAAGATTTTTTTTATTTGCATTGATTGTGGACAGTCTGGTGACTATTTGTCTTGGTGACATATTTTGCATAGTATCTAACAGGTGTTCTCTGCATTTATTGTATCTGAATGTCTAGCTCTCTAGCAAGATTAGGGAAATTTTCTTGAATTATTTCCTCAAATATGTTTTCCAGGTTATTTGCTTTTTCTCCTTCTTTCTTGAGAATGCCAATAATTTGTAGGTTTGGTTGCTTTACATAATCCTGTATTTCGTGAAGACCGTTCATTTTTTAAAATTCTTTTTTCTATGTTTTTGTCCAACTGGGTTTGGTTGAAAGATTGATTTTCAGGGCCAGGCGTGGTGGCTCATGCTTGTAATCCCAGCACTTTCAGAGGCAAAGGCAGGTGGAACACAAGGTCAGGAGTTCAAGACCAGCCTGGCCAACATGGTGAAAACTCGTCTCTACTGAAAATACAAAAAAATTAGCTGAGCGTGGTGGAGCACTCCTGTAATCCCAGCTATGCTGGAGGCTGAGGCAGGAGAATTGCTTGAACCCAGAAGGCACATGTTGTGGTAAGCGGAGATGACACTACTGCACTTCAGCCTGGGTGACAGAGCAAGACTCTGTCTCAAAAAAAAAAAAAAAAAAAAAAAAAGGAAAAAAGAAAGATTGGTCTTCAAGCTCTGAAATTCTTTCTTTCTGCTTGATCCAGTCTATTGATAAAGCTTCTAACTGTATTTTGGAATTCCTTAAGTGAGCTTTTCAATTCCAGAAGCTCTAATTAATTTATTTTTAAAGATGTTTATCTCTTTCTTCATTTCATGGATTACTTTAGAAGTTTCTTTGTGTTTATTTTGAACCTTATCTTGGATTTTGTTGAACATCTTCACAATCCATGTTTTGAATTCTTTGTCATTACTGAGTTTCAATTTTGGTCCGTGACCACTGCTGGAGAACTAGTATGATCTTTTGGTGGTGTCACTACATTCAGATTTTTCATGGTGACAAAACTTTTACTCTGATTCCTCTTCATTTGGAGTTGCTGGCACGTCTAACTTTTGTAATTATTTTCTTGCAGGTAGGATTTTTTCTTTTTCTTTCTTTCCCTATAATATTATTGTGGGGATTTTTTGCCTTCCTCCCTTCCTCCTACTCCCTAGAATTTGCAACTGTAGAGAATGCTGGGTATGGTCTTTTAGCTTTGCTTCTATAGCCCTATATACTTCTTTCAGCAGGTTCATATTGGGCTACGTTGCATTACTTATATACCAGTAGAGAGCACTTATAGGTAAAACCTGGCTGCAGCCAAAATGGCTGGATATATATTTGATGTTTGTTTCCTTGCAGAATTTCAGTCCTGGGGGGTGTGGGGGCCATAATAGTTGGGAATGGACCAAGCAGGTAGGCCTACAGATGTTCTGATGGTAAGCACAAGCTCCTGCACTGAAGGAAAATCCAGTGGGTGGCCACCAAGTACCGAGAGGTATGCCGAAGCCATGGAGCTGGGAAACCCTCTCAGCCTCAAGTTCTCTGCATGGTGAAAGGGAGTGGCCTAAACTCCGAATCCAGGAGAGTGGGTGCTACACTAGCCTGGAGATCTGCCAAGGCATGGAGCAGAGAGAGTGCCTCTGTACCAGGATATCTGCACAGCAAGAGTAGGGCGGCTCAGGCTGTTGATTCAGGCAAGCTAGTGTTCTGAATACCTAGAGATCTGCCCAGGTATAGAGTGGAGAGGGACCAGCTACACCATGATCTATGTCCAAGAAAAATGGGTCAGCTCAGGTTGCTGAACCAAATGAGTGGGCGCTTCAAAGGCCTGAAGATCTGCCTGGGTGTGAAGCAGAGGCCCTGTACCAGGATCTTTTGTTGAATCAGACGCCATCAGGGGGGCTATTTTCTGGTGTTCTTCCAGGATCTGGGATGACCTTCAAGATTCTAATAGATTCCTATTTTCCTTGTTGAATTAAAGCTCACAGAGTTCCTCTTTGTGTGCTATCCTGCTATTTCCAGATGGCTCAGGTATACTAAAAGCCTCTATCATCCTTGAACAAAAACAGTATTTCTATTTTAGGTTTTTGAGGAGCCTGAATACTATTTTCCAAAGTAGCTGTACTAATTTACATTCCCATCAACAGTGTATGAGCAGTCCCCTTTCTCTTCGTCTTCACCAGCATTTGTTTACTGTCTTTTTTATAATAACCATTTTAACTATAGTGAGATGATATCTCATTGTGGTTTTGATTTGCATTTATTTGATGATTAGTGATGTTGAGCATTTTTTTCATATACCTCTTAGCCGTTTAAATGTCTTCTTTTAAGTATTGTCTATTCAGTTCTTCCACCCATATTTAATTGGATTTTTTTTGCTATTGAATTGAGTTTTTTATATATTCTGATTATTAATTCCTTGTCAGTTGAATAGTTTGAAAATATCTTCTCCCACTTTTTAGGTTTCTTCTTCACTTTGTTGATTATTTCCTTTGCTATGCAGAAGTTTTTAGCCTGATAATATCCCATTTGTTGATTTTTGCTATGATTGCTTGTGCTTTTGAGGTCTTACTGAAGAAATCTTTGCCCAGACCAATGTCCTAGAGCATTTCCCCAAACACACACATACACACAAACACACACACACACACACACACACATACACACACATGCACTAAATTGTCCTTATTCTATTGTATTAGAATAAGATGCTGTGTATGAATATTTCAGAAAGAAAAGGTACTACTTCTGTAAGCATGTGTTGTTTATTGCTTGCTGGGCATTGTTTATTGGTAATAGGACAGTCCTTTTTCTTTAAAGGTACCATACCTACTTCAGTTCATGCAGTTTGGGTAGGACTGACTGCAATTCTATTCTTCCTGGGTCTAGATTTAGCTCATCAGAATGTTCCATCCCTCTGGGAGTGCTCAGATATAGGTAACTGATTCAAACAGATGAATCAGAGTCGCCCTACAAATTTTATAGACACTCTCATTAAAAAAGAAGCTATATTGCTGCTAGCGTTGCTGAGAGGCTCTCTTAGTCCATGGTTTCTGGGGGCCATCTTACTGCCTCTGAACAGAGCTTGCCTAAAAGAAGCCAATACAAGGATGAGCAGAATGAGGGATGGAGAGAGATCTAGTCATCTGAGCCCTGAAATCTAGATACATCAAACTAGTGAATCAAGGCATTCTTCTTTCCCTCCCTGCTTTTTAAAATTAAACTTTTAAATTATCAATTATAGCCAAAACAATTCTTATACTAAAACTAGACAAACATAGCATTTATTTTTCTTTGACTAGATTCCATAAGAAACTATAAAAGAACCATTGACTTACCCACGACAGTTTTCCTTTCTAGTTTGCTATCATTTGTTCTAAGGTGTCTATACCCAGTGTACCTTTTCTCACCTCCATTAAGTCCTGAAATAATAAAAAGTAAATTTGGCTTTGCCAATTCACATTTAGTCCTTGCTTGAAATTGACACTCAAGACTTACCTTTTCTAGGAAGTTCTCCCTGATTTCTCTATACATCTATCTCTATTCCCTTCTCTCCAAGGCATTCTTTATTCTATCTGCACTTTCATATCACTGGCCTGGCCCCTGTGCTGCTTCTGTGAAACTAGGAGTTCCTTGGCATCAGGACTTTTAATCTTTATTTTCTTACTCCCTAGCAAGTAGCAATTGCCCTGTCCCTGAAGGCTCTATGTAAATGTGTATTAATTAACTCAAAATCTTTTTTAAAAAATTCAAATTGTTTGCATTGTGGGAAAAAGAAAATAAATGGAAAGGAATTCAGAAACCCTATTACTTTTGTTTGTCTTTTGAGAAGGAGCAGTTTATAAGTAACTTCTCAAATTAACCATTTGAATCAATAACAAACTATTCAACTTTTTCTGTTTCTTGGTAAAAATTTTTTATTTTCTATTACAATCATTCTCGTAAGTATCATATAAATGATCTGCTAGACATCACCATTGGGGGAAGCTTTAGGTTTTCTGGCTCCACTTAATACTGTAAGTACAATCCTAGAGAGAGCATTTTCTCTTTTCCTAGCAACAGTTTCTTCTTTTATTAAAGCATTCAAAATTAATTTAACAAATCTGAGAGTAGTTAAGCATTTGGTCTGTGGCGGCAGACTTCTGGCTTTGAACTCCAGCTCTTCCATTTACTAATTTAGGTAAATTACTTACTGTCTCTAGGCCTCAGTTTCTCTCCTGCATAACGAACATAAGAATGGTACTTACTTAATAGTGGGTTTATGAGTTCTCTGTGAACAATATCAACAAGGTACAGAGCCCTTTTGTGCTCTGTGCTTTACAAAGCAATTCAGTGTGGGTAGTATGTGCAGTCCTGTCCCCAAGAAGTTTACCGTCTAGCTTGCCCAACATCAAACTCTCCTATAGCTGAGGATACACAGAATGAGTCTTCTCTACTACAAAGTCCCAGAGCTTCGTATAGCATGTAAGGTATATATGTGGTTTCCTAGTTAAAATCCCTCTTCATAGTAAAACCTAAAGAGATAGTCACAGCAGTGAGAAGAGCCCAAGGAGGTTGTATAATACTGGCCCCTTATCAGCAAGGAACTGCAATAATCAACCTAGACTCATAAAGCTGCCTGCCCTTCTCTGAATAAAGGCTGGAGAGGGACGTTATCAGATAGGAGAACCACCAAGTCTTCTTGAGCCTTTTGAGGTCAATTTTCTCCCTGACTTTCCAGCCGGCCCTCCTCTGCCTAATGCACGGAGCTCAGCCTGGAGTGGTCAGACAGCGATCAAGCCTTTCTTACCATGGAACACTGTACCTTTCCTTTACTTCATCTGACTACCTTCTGAATATGAGGGAATTTGAAACTTACCTGGTTGTCACACAGTGAAAAATCCTTTATTCACACGTCTTCTTTGCAGCCACCCAACCTAAATAACCTAGTCACTTAAACAATTCACAAACTTCTCACAAAATTACTCAGTGCATGGAGCTAACCACTCATTTTCTAGCTTTAGGGGCGCTGCAAAAGGAAACTCAAAAAATAGGAATTAGAGAGAAAATTCGAATTTGCTAAATTTTTTCCTTAATCATTTTTCTCTTGCCACACCTCTTGGTAATGATTACATTTTCTTGTTATGGAAGCTATTTTACGAGTATAGATTGTTGTAGGTGAAGTTTATAAACAAAAGGTTGTTTGTCAAATGAGATATATTCATATATATTCTAATTTTGTCTCAAAATACTACCGATAAAATGATGCATAAAAGCATTACCTGAAAATGTTAAATACAATTAGAGGGTTAACATTGTGCCCAGAGAGAAAATTATTCATAGTTCTAAGTTAAAAACCATCTGTGAAGACAAAGGCCTAGTTATTTGTGGAAGATGTGTGGGGGTCATCACAGTCAGAGAGGGGTTAACAGAGCTGTAAGGAGACCAAACAGACAACTTTTTTTTTTTTGAGACAGAGTCTCACTCTGTCACCAGGCTGCAGTGCAGTGGTGTGATCTTGGCCCACTGCAACCTCTGCCTTCCCCATTCAAGTGATTCTCCTGCCTCAGCTTCCCAAGTAGCTGGGACTACAGGCGTGTGTGTGTCACCACGCCCAGCTAATTTTTTCTATTTTTAGTAGAGAAGAGGTTTCACCATGTTAGCCAAGATGGTCTCGATCTCTTGACCTCAGGATCCACGCACTTTGGCCTCCCAAAGTGCTGGGATTATAGGCATCAGACAACCTTTTAAAGATTTTTAAATGTTGGCCCTAAGTGCTATTGGAGAAAACCCCATCTGTTAAAAACAACAACAGGAGAGATCCAAGATGGCCACTTAGCAGCAGCTCAGGATTGTAGCTCCCAGTGAAAGCGGAGAGAGCAAGTGGACCCCACAATTTCAGACGAATTTTTGTTGCCCACAGACTGGGAGATTCCCGGCAGAGGAGCCACACAGGTCGCCAGGGCTACTCCTTTGGCTGGTGCGGCTGTTTTGCTGGCGCCCTGACACGGCGCTTCTCAGTGCAGAGTGTACGGGACTGGGTGCCCTTTTAGTCAGGCTCAGCTAGTCCCATTCCTATAAGGAGAACATCAATTGAAAGCGCTGAGGACTGAGAGTTTCACAGCAAGCACAGCCGACCCCAGGAAGACCTAGCTCTGTGGGGAAGGGGCGTCCCCTGAAGGAAAACTAAGAAACAGAAAAAACTTCATCACCAACAAGCCGGACGTCCACTCAGAGACCCAATCTGAAAGTCGGCAATTACAAAGACAACAGGTGGATAAATCCCCAAAAATGGGAAGAAACAAGTGCAAAAAGGCTGAGAACACCCGAAATCAGAATTCCTCTCCTTCTACAAGGGATTGCACCTCCTCATTAGCAAGGGAACAAGACCTGACAGATAATGAGTGTGATGATCTGTCAGAATCAGGCTTCAGAAGGTGGATAATAAGAAACTTCTGTGAGCTAAAAGAACATGTCTTAACCCAATGCAAAGAAACTAAGAACCTTGAAAGAAGATTTAACGAAATGCTAATGAGAATGGACAACTTAGAGAAGAATATAAGTGAATTGATGGAGCTTCAAGAAGCATGCACAAGTTTCAACAGCCAAATTGACCAAGCAGAAGAAAGGATAACAGAGGTCGAAGATCAACTCAATGAAATAAAACAAGAAGGCAAGATTAGAGAAAAAAGAGTAAAAAGGAATGAACAAAGTCTCCAAGAAATATGGGACTATGTGAAAAGACGTAATCTACATTAGATAGGTGTACCTGAATGTGACGAAGAGAATGAATCCAAGCTGGAAAATACTCTTCAGGATATTATCCAGGAAAACTTCCCCAACCTAGCAAGGCAGGCCAATATTCAAGTCCAGGAAATACAGAGAACACCACAAAGATA
>CAUYQU010031346.1:0-18350 GCA_963574635.1 Cheracebus regulus
TCCCCCACCCTCACCCTCCCCTGCTAGCCCGTCCCCCCACCCTAACCCTCCCCTGCTAGCCTGTCCCCCCACACCCTCACCCTCACCTGCTAGCCTGCACTTCTAACTTGATCTTCCGCCAAGTGCTCGCTTTTAAGTGAGGCTTAGAGCAGATACACTTTACAGCAGGAGCAATCAATCTAGCTTTGGGCAAGTTATAGGATGCCAGGAACATCTGAATGAGGGGCACGATTTTTGCTTTGTGTATGGGGGTGTGCTGGGTCATCTTGTGGGTCTTCTAACTCCAGCTACAAAACTGAGTCCTCCTGGCCAGGTGTGGGGTTCACACCTGTAATCCCAGCACTTTGGGAGGCCAAGGCAGGCAGATCACCTGAGGTCAGGAGATTGAGACCATCTGGCAAACATGGCGAAACCTCGTCTCTACTAAAAATACAAAAAGCTGGGCGTGGTGGCACGTGCCTGTAATCCCAGCTACTCGGAGGCTGAGGCAGGAGAATCGCTTGAATCCAGGAGGCAGAGGCTGCAGTGAGCCGAGATTGTGCAACTGCACTCCAGCCTGGGTGACAGAGCCAGACTGTGTCTCAAAAAAAAAAACAAAAACCCTGGATCCTGCGGGTACCTGACATGGTGTCTGGGCTGTGAGAAGATACTTGAGATGACACAAGAAATGCAAAGGAAATAGAAGACCAGCTCCCTTCTTAGTTTCCATCCACGAGGGGAGGCTGACAAGATGGAAGAACACTTTCTGTAAGCAAAAGCAGCGTGGCACAGAGACCGAGCACGTGGTGTGGGAAGGGAGTCCAGCGGAAGGGAGGGGACATTCTGGAGAAGGGAGACACAAAACCTAAGAGCCGTCACCGGGAAGCTGCAAAAAATGGATTGGCTGGAAGAAAAGCCCATTTGAAACCGAGGGACTGGCATGCTGCACAGGAGCAAGTAATGCAGGTGCAGGCGATACCGACAAAATCCGCGTGGTTTGCGTGGTGCGTCTTTGTCGAAAAAGAAATGAGATTGCTGCACGTCGGGAGGGCGGCCTGGATCTCAATTTCCTTGGAGCTTAAGACTTAAGCCCTGGCCGGGCGCGGTGGCTCACCCCTGTCATCCCAGCACTTTGGGAGGCCGAGGTGGCTGGATCACGAGGTCAGGACTTCGAGACCAGCCTGGCCAACATGGTGAAGCCCCGTCTCTACTAAAAATACAAAAATTAGCCAGGCGTGGTGTGCACCTGTAATCCCAGCTACTCAGGAGGGCAGGAGAATCGCTTGAACCCAGGAGGCAGGGGTTGCAGTGAGCCGAGATCGAGCCATTGCACTCCAGCCTGGGCAACAAGAGCGAAACTCCGTCTCAAAAAAAAAATAAATAAATAAAATAACATTCCTGCCCTGTGGAATGTAGGTCCTGGGAGTTCCTTTGTCGGTAATCGAGCTTTCAGTTGCTCATGGAGCTGGCGTTCTCACAGGCCAGGTACGCAGGAAGATCACTCCTGAGCAGCCTGCCTCCCATTAGCCAACTCCATAGCCGAGGAATTCCTGCAGGGCATGTTATTGGAGGGCTGTGCACTCGATTCCTCACAAGCCTCACGCTGGCTGCTCATTTTCTTTGGACAAAGATAGACTGGCTCCCTCTCTTGTTGATGGAATGGAAATTCTCTCTTGCATTATGGTTCATGTGATAACTTTGGTGGCAGTGGTGTGGGGATAATGAAGAGTCTCTTAATGGCGCTAGTTAAACCTGGTAATATCGCTCTATCAAACTGGAGCTGGCTGTGGGAATCTAACCCACTTTTGTACTCCTAAACGTCTAAAGCCTGCCCCTGGCATCTTTGCAGCATTAATAAGGAGCCAGCCATCGCTCACCTGTGTCCTGGAACATACACATAAGCCTGTGCTAATTTCTGGACTCCCGAATTGCGCCTCTTCCAATCCCAGCCCGCGGTCAGTCTCCCTGGATAGGCTTGGGGAGTCGAGTCATTTTGGCCACACATCACCATTCTCCGTCCCTGAGCCGCTGGCATGCTGGTTTAGTGCCCCCAAAGGAAGATAACTCATTTTATTCTGGAAATTGGGGAAGTGAATTTGCTTCGGGACCTGCGTAGGTCTAATTAGTCTGGTCCGTAAGCAGGCCTGGCTCCGTGTCGGCGGCATGCGTGCACGCGGCTGGTGTGTGCGCACACGTGTGTGTGGCATGTGCATGGGTGTGCCCTGGCACCACCATCACGTGCTCCGCAGTGGCTGCCGTTCGCCCGGGTTGGCCCGGCTCAGTCTTGCTTCTCAGGGTGGCTGGTGGATGTGGCCACCTTACTACCCCCAAAAGCCTTCCGTGCGCACCCCCAAGTGGAGAAGGAGCCAGGTGGGGTGTGATTGGAATGGGGGCCACGTGCCAACACAGAGGAAAGGGGAATGGGGAGAAAACAACAAGAAAAGGAATAGGCGGGGACAGAGGTCATTCTAACCCAAATTAAATCATGGAAATGACCGTCATGAACACGATGAGAACAGACTCCGCAGCCAGAGCTGCGGGACCGTGACAAATGGCTCTCCAGGGAAACGGGGCGCAGCCGTCTCTCCTGGAAGTCGGGGAATGGGTCTCTCCACCAACCAGGGGCGGGAGGCAGAGCCTGCGCTGCCGGATTTAGCCTGGAAGTTGAAACCGCTGAAGCAGTTTATAGAAATACCAGAGTGAGCCGCCGCGCAGTCGGCAGGCAGGATCCGGAGACCGTGGCAACAATGTTTCAAATGTGCTCAGGGTAATTAGTTTTGAATTACCATGTGCATATTTTAAACATTTAAATGATCATCCCAGGTTTTCCAAAACAGTTTCACGCGGCTTGATGTCGCCTCCCCGCCCCGGGCGGCCTCTCCCCAGGACGCAGCCGCCTGCCGCGCCTGGACCCGCCAGGTGGTGCGTTGGGGTCCCGCGGCCTCCGCCGGGAGGGGCGCCCGCTAAGCCCCGGTCTCAGGGCGGAGGAGGCCGCAGCCCCGAGTCCTGGCGCAGCCCCTCGCCCAGGACTTTCCTTCCCTAAAGCCTGTGCCAGGTTTTCAACATGCTCTGCTCAGATTTTAAATTTCCCATTATGCATGAAAATGCAATTCCCAGGCGGGGCGCGGTGGCTCACGCCTGTCACCCCAGCACTTTGGGAGGCTGAGGTGGGCAGATCACCTGAGGTCAGAAGTTCGAGACCAGCCTGACCAACATGGTGAAACCCCGTCTGTACTAAAAATGCAAAAATTAGCCGGGCGTGGTGGTGGGCGCCTGTGGTCTCAGCTTCTCGGGAGGCTGAGGCTGGAGAATCGGTTGAACCCAGGAGGCGGAGGTTGCGGTGAGCCGAGATCCCGCCACTGCACTCCAGCCTGGGTCACAGAGCGAGACTCTCTCAAAAAAAAAGAAAAGAAAAAGAAAATGCGATTCCACGCGGGCGGCCAGCTTTGTCTCCCCCGAGAGATTTCGGGGAGACCCGGAGGTCCTGGGAAGCGCGAAAGATGGGAGCCGCGTTTGTGTTTGAAGCCAGCGACCTTGTCCCCGGTCCCTCGGGGCGAACGGCCTTCCAGCAGCTCCGGCACCATCATTCTCACCGGGGTTTGGCTCAGAACGCAAACGACGGTTTCCAAATTCCCCAATTCCGGAAGCGCTGGGAGGGGCAAAGGTTTCGGGCCCCGGCGGCCGGGGTGTGTCAAGTCAGGTCTGTAACTTCAGGGACCCGAATTTAGTGGCTGGGAATTGCCGCCCTGCAGCTCCTGCCTCCGGGTCACAAGCTGTTTCTCCAGCAGGTGGAGCTGGGAGAATAAAAACTCTGAGCGGGTGCCTGGGACCTTCGGCAGGAAGCTGTCTGTGCCGAAATCCTGATTGAATGAAAATTGTTCATTATGCAAACCGTCGGGTTCAGTACCAGAGGCAGCCCCCAGGCGCGAACCCCAAGTAGCTGCTTTTTCTCTCCCCAGATTAAAACATATGAACGGCTTTGATGTAATCTCATAACAAAGCCTAACAGAAATTTTCTTTCTTTGAAGTTGCCTGTCATTTCTTCTTGCCCCCCCCTCCTCCCATCCTATTAATACCCGTACAGTCTGGGATACGCAGCCGAGTTTAGATCACATTTGAGGATGAGAACAGTGTGTTTTCCGCGGCAGTGGCCTGACTTATTAAATACAGTTACACTGCTTGCAATATGTTTAATCTCTTGGGGGTTCCCCCCAACTGCTATTTATCATGTTAATAGAATGCTACAGAATATCACATTATGCAATGTGTTTAAATTGATGAATTATATTAGAAAAATATTGGCTAGGAGTTTTAATGGTAAGTGGGTTTTTGTAGAAATCGTTTGTCATTAGTAGATGAGCTGCTCACAGGGTAGAAATTGTAAGGATTTGGGAATACGCTATATTTATGACCTATTTGGCTAATTAAAATTAAAGCATAATTTTAGCATGAAGTTACTGCAAGACTTTGCAGAGAGGGTGGAGAAAGACACTTGCCCAAATCCAGTTACTTTTAAATGTCAGTTGCCATAACAACTTCACATGAGCCATATTTTCACTTGAAAATTCCTTTTAGGATTCGGTTGCTATAATAATTTGCCTCAGCTCTTTTTAGGAGACACATTTTCCAATTTTCCTTCTGTGATCATTTCAAGACTTCCATCACTGTAACAAAACTGACCATGTAAACCTCAACTCTTCCTTTCTCCGTGTCCAAGAGCAGAGTGGCCCCCCAACATAGAAATATAGGTTACCAGGAGTTATTCTGTAGGAAGGCACCCCCAGGCCTTGGGAAAGGGGCCAAGCTTGGGGACCCATTGTTGCAGAAGACATTTCCCTTCTTGGGAGGAATTCTGAAGCCAACAGAATCGTTTGAAGTGTTCCTGTTAAGCGTTTCTGTGTCCTGGGAGTTTTGCATGAGGCAAAGGCCAGTCTGACCATCTCAAGGAAGAATGAGTCTACTCATGTATTATGAAGGCCCACTGGGGCCGCCAGCTTGCCATTCAGTGGAACTACTGGTATTTGACGATCGAGCGAGGCAATGCCCAAAGCAGTTACTTAGAAGCAAAGTGGTAGCAGAGTAAAGTTCAGCCGCCTTTCTTTAGCTGTTTGGCTGGTAACCTTAATTCATTAGCCAATATGACCTCCGAGAAGCGCCTACATCTACGCTGTGTTCTGGCCACGGGCACACACCTGGGGGACTAGTTTCTGCCGGCCTTCCAGATCTCTCTGGGCCAGCAGCGTCGTTGCTGAGGGCAAGCTCGGGGTCCCGAGGAAAATGTCTTGCAACTGGGAAGAATGTTTCATTTCAAAAGGCTTCTGCTTCCTCCTTCTGGAAGAAGCCTGGCTGTGCTTGCTGATGGGTGTCCCTGGCAGAAGCTGCCATCGAGTCTGGCCTTCGGGATACCATAGCTCCTCTCTTGGGAATTGCCATGGTCCCTCCTCTCCCGTTTCCATCTTCTCTCTTCCTACGTGAACTCTTCACTGGCACCTCCAAAGACCACATTTTTGGGGGGACTCTAAAGCTCAAAAGTGGACAGTGGGCCCGGGCACAGTGGCTTCCGCCCATAATCCCAGCACTTTGGTAGGCAGAGTCGGGTGGATCACGAGGTCAGGAGTTCGAGACCAGCCTGGCCAACATGGTCTCGAAACCTCATCTCTACTTTAAATATAAAAGTTAGCTGGGCATGGTGGCGCATGCCTCTAAACCCAGCTACTTGGGAGGCTGAGGCAGGAGAATTGCTTGAGCCTGGGAGGTGGAGGTTGTGGTGAGCTGAGATCGTGCCACTGCACTCCAGCCTCGGTGACAGAGCAAGACCCTGTCTCAAAAAAAAAAAAAAAAAAGAAAAGAAAAAGAAAAAGAGAAAAGAGAAAAAAAGAAAAGGAAAGGGAACAGGGGGACTTCTGCGAGGAGGATGGCCAAGGACACGTGACTAGCAGCCCGGCCTCCTCCAGGGACTCCTGTGCCTCCTGATGTCCTCACATGTAGAGCGAGGAGGACATTAGTCCCTCCCACCTCACAGGGCGGAAGTGAGGATCAAACACAGTAATCTGTGGGAAAGGGAAAGCATAAAACAGTCCCTACATGTGCAAGGAATCATAATGATGACATGTTCTCCTCTGGGTGAACCAGACTTTGGAGGCATGAAGCTCGCACACTAGGAAAATCAGCCGGGCCAGATCCACGCGCTGCTCTTTTCAAACCTCAGTGACGAGCCTTTGGAAGAGACTTTGGTGAAGGGTAGCATCTGTTTGTGGATGTCCAACGTTTTGATTGTTCTGTACACGTCCGCTGAAATGTAATACTTGACATTTCTCGAGAACCCGTTGTATTTTTTTTAAACCGTGTAACTGAACTGTATGTTCAGGGAAATGGAAATCAAGCATTATTGCTTAGTTTAGAGATGAAAGTGGAGTTTCTGCTTTATCCTCACCCTCCTTTGAGGACACTCCTTCTTTCCCCACTTTCCAGCCCCCAGGCGTAGAAAATAGACTGTTCCTTTGCACATGAGGGAGGCAGCGTGGGGAGAAGATAACGTGAGGACTGGTCAGGCGGGTCTGGGTTCAAATCCCACAGCCTCTATTTTCCTGGCCTCAGTCAGAATGTATTCCCTCATGTAGAAAGCAAGGATGATATTAACCCATGCCTTCCAGGCCAGTTTTAAGAATCAGAAATAAACATACGTAAAACACCTAGCATATCGTGGGCTAACATTTTTTTGTTGTTGTTTATACATCTAATTCTGGGAGACGTGGGCTAAGTTATTTAAAATGCAGTGATGGTTGCTATCCATGCTCAAGGAAAAATCAAAATTCCTTTGGTTGATCTGGCCCCGCTGCTGGTGTCCTGGGACCCCTGGGGGGATATATTCACGCCCTCAGGGGACTGGCATGAGGCAGCTTCTGAGCCTGGTGGTGACCTTCATTTCTTAGAGCTCCTGAAGGCAAATCTGGGACAGTGGGTGAGTAGCATTGCAGGCAGGTTGGTTTTGACTCAACCAAAATAGGCGCTTTCTAATGATCGGAACCAACCTGTGACATAATATGTTGCTTTGGGGGATAATGAGCTTCCATCCCTTCCCCATCAAGCAAAGGCTGGTAAAGGTCTGCCGAGCCCCGCACCCAAGCCCTGTGCTGGCCCCTGCGACCGGAGCTTCCGGTGAGGACACACGTGAGGAGAAGCAGCCCTGGTCCCCGTGCGTGGCTCACACTTCTCGGTTGGCTCCCTTCCTCCCTGAGGGGGCCTGTGGGCAAGATGTTCTGCTGCAGTCGCCCACTTTAGAAACCGCCTCGGAGAGAAGGGACCCGGGCCGAGTGACCCTCCAGACAGGGACATGGTTTAGACAGGTTCGGCCTGTCTTTGGGAAAGGTCCAATGTCCCCGTGGCTTTGTCATGGATCCAAAATTAGAGTTACCCGGCTGGGCACAGTGACTCATGCCTGTCATCTCAGCACTTTGGGAGGCCAAGGTAGGTGGATCCCTAAGATCAGGAGTTTGAGACCAGTCTGGCCAACATGGCGAAATCCCGTCTCTACTAAAAATATAACAACTAGTCGGGCGTGGTGGCGGGCGCCCGAACCCAGGAGGTGGAGGTTGCAGTGAGCAGAGAGGTGGTGCCATTGCACTCCAGCCTGGGCAACAGAGCAAGATTCTGTCTCAGGAAAACAAAAAAATAAAAAACCAAAATTATGGTAACCCAAGGGGTGGCTGGGAAATTCCCTTGACAGCAGAGGATCCAGCGGGGGCGGGGAGAGAAGGCTCTGTCCCGGGAGCAGCTCTCTCGGTCACTGTGGCTATCACAGTAGGTTGAGCGGTGGCTGCCCACGAGACACATCCACCTGAAGCAGTGAGTGAAACTTCGTGGGGAAGAAGGGTCCTTGCAGATGCTTTATGATGAGAATCTCAAGAGGAGGTCATCCTGGGTTAGGGGGGCCCTGAATCCAATGACAGGTGTCCTTCTAGGAGAACAGAAGGAGGAGACACGACGCTCAGAAAAGGGGACGTGAAGACAGAGGCAGAGAGGCTGAGGATGTTCCTACAAACCCAGGAACACCAAAGATCGTGTGTAGCCGCCAGAGGCCGGGAGAAAGGTACAGAACACAGCCTGGAGGACGTGGCAAGACCCCAGCTCTGCACATCATAGCACACCCCTGTAGTCCCAGCTACTCAGCAGGGAGGCTGAGGTGAGAGCGGGGCTTGAGCCCCAGGAGGTACAGGTTCAGTGAGCCGTGATTATGCCATTGCACTCCAGCCTGGGTGACGGAGTGAGGCCCTATCTCAAAAAAGAAAAGAAAAGCATGGGACAGATTCTCCCTGAGAGCCTCCAGAAGGAACCAGCCTGGCCAACAACTCGGTTTCGGACCTGTGGCCTCCAGAGCTGGAGGAAAGAGTTTCTCTTGTTTGCAGCCGCCCAGTTTACAGCCTTGCGTTTTGGCAGCCCTGGGAATGCAGGCGGCCCACGGTTTCTGCCATCGTGAACTGTTGTGTGATCTTTTGGCTGGGTCAGTGAGGAAGCCGTGAGTTCACTCAGGTTTCCATCGTGTTCATTCGTGGCCGGGGTTCCTCACTCCCGGGGCTGCTGTGTTAGAACACTCACGGCCGGGCTGGCCTTTCTTCATCCCCGAACTTCCCGGCGTCTGCTGTCTTCTGATCAGGTATGGCCACGTCCTTAGTGCCTGAGTCTTATCACTAACTGGCATCTGAGCCAGCTCCAAGGAGCACGGGACCTTGGGCACAGGCTCCCATTCCACACACACACACACACACACACACACACACACACACACACACACACACACAAAGGCACATCAGCAACCAGAAGAACAACCTTTTCAAAAATCACCTTTTAAAAATAGTCGCACCAAGCATGCAGCAAATAGCTTTCAGCCGCATTCTGCCAGCCGTGGATTTAATCCGTTTTGACCTGGACACAGCTGTTTTCCTCTCCCTCCTTGAGCCTCTGACTCTGGGCTGGCGTCGGCCAAGTGCTCGTTGTCATCGGCGGTGAGTTTTCGGGTTGAAAGTCCCTTTAATGAGAGAGCCGGCCCCGCGTCCTGCACCTCGGCGTGCATTGTTCCCTCAGCAAAGTTTTTAGTTAACGAGTTTGGGGATTTTGATCTGGAGAGCACTGTAGAAATGAGCTGGAAGGCCCAGCAGGGATGTTCCTTTGGAGCCACCGCCTCTTCCAGGAGCTGCAGATGAGCCTGCAGGGGGTCTAGAGGCCGCGGCGCAGGTGGCCCGCGGGACTGCGCCTTCCTGTCCCCCACCCAGCCCCTGCTTTCTCCCAGGAGAACCGCAGAACCCCTGGGTGTGGTCCTCTGAGCTCCGATCAGCCTGCCCTGCTTTTCAGACAGAATCGTATCCTCTGTGCAACCCACAATTAGTATGGAAATAGAGGCGTCATTCTTTTTTTTTTTTTTTGAGAGAGTCTCATTCTGTCACCAGGTGCCAGGCTGGAGTGCAGTGGCACGATCTCGGCTCACTGCAACCTCTGCCTCCTAGGCTCAAGCAGTTCTCCTGGCTCAGCCCCCCAAGTAGCTGGGATTACAGGCACGCACCACCATACCCAGCTAATTTTTGTATTTTAGTAGAGATGGGGTTTCACTATGTTGGCCAGGCTGGTCTCGATCTCTTGACCTCGTGATCCACCGAGAGGTGTCATTCTTTAGGGGACCCTGCTTGTATCCCCTTTACAGTCGCGTTGAGTCAGCTTTGCCCTGAGGAGGGAGAGTCTATCTTTCCTGTCTCCTGGCACGCTTGAGCTGCTCTTGTGCAGGACCCTGTTGCTCCAGAACATCCATCGAGATGCTCGCAGCCAGCTTCCATGTCAGAGGAGCAGCGGCCTTTCTAATTCTCAGAACCAAGAAGAACCTTTTTGTTTGTTTGTTTTGGTTTTTTTGAGACGGAGTCTCGCTCTGTCACTCAGGCCGGACTGCAGTGGTGCAATCTCGGCTCACTGCAACCTCCCCCTCCCAGGTTCAAGCGATCCTCCTGCCCAAGCCTACGGAGTAGCTGGGGCTACAGGCACCCGCCACCACACCCAGCTAATTTTTGTATTTTTGGTAGAGACGGGGTTTCACCATCTTGGACAGGCTGCTCTCAAACTCCTGACCTTGTGATCCGCCCACCTCGGCCTCCCAAAGTGCTGAGATGACAGGCGTGGGCCACCGCACCCGGCCTAGTAGAACCTTTTAAACCTTTTCATCTCATTCTTTCTTCTCCTTTTTTTCTTTTAGCATTATTTACTGAGTGAGAGCTCCAAGGACAGAACGCTGCTGAAAATGAGGGGGCTGTCAAAAAACCAGAATGAAGGGAAGTCAAAGGCTGCTCCAGCAGCAATCACTGGCAGCTGTGCCGCGAGCCCCCACTCCTCAGCGGGGTGGTCCTACCTGTGCCAGCCTAATTGCCACCAGTCTGCGGTCCTGCATGGTAATGAGGGACTCAGTGCCAGGGCACTCTTTAAATGGCGAGACATTTAAACGGCATCCATTTACCTTTCACGCACCTCTGCCTCGCTTCTTAATTATTGGCAGCACCTGGCTTCCTCTTTTGCTATGGAATCCATTTCCTCCTCCTCCCAGGGAGAGGCCGTGGCCTCCCGTGGACCGTGGGGCGGCAACCGTGTGGCAACTGATTGTGATTTGGGGAATAAGGGCTGTGATCTCCAGGACGAGAGAGACGCTGGGAGAGGGAGGCTGTCGTGTGGAAGAGCAGCGTCTTTCATGGGGTCCTTAGCAGTGCAGAGGCGTGAAGTGTAAATATGATGGTCGTTGTCTCTTTCATGGGAGGCAAATAAATCAGCTCGATGTAGGTTCGAGAGGTGGCTGGCGATGCTGTGTACTTGAGGCGCCCCGAACCCGGCCCCTTCAGAGTGCTTCAGATGTTGATTCATGAGCCTTCCACCAGCTCAGGGAGGAGGGGTGGGGAGAACCATTATCCCGGCTCCAAAGCGAGGGACTGAGTGAGGTTAAGAGGCGGGACCTTGGGAGGAAAAGGCGGCAGTGCTGGCAGCCTGGCCAACGCTTCTGCCACCAGAAACGCCTGCTCCACTTAGAAACAAGTCATTGTCAGGTAACCTATTTTTCGGGGTCTAATTTCAGCATATGAGGGCTTCGTCTCCTCTGTATATTTCTTTGCCTGAAAAATGTATGAGCTTATGGAGCAGGAGAGAGTGACTTTAATCCTGTGCCAAGCTTGTTTGGCACTGAAGCATCCAGAGGGAGCTGGGGCAGCTCACACAGTCCAGGTCCCGGCCCCACTGGAGTGGAGTCCCTTTGGCACATGGATAGACATGCTGGGCTGGGGGCATGTGTGATATAGGTGGGATCAGGAGGCTTATAGCCTTGAGTTTCCTGAGAGTGTGGCTCTGAAACTGATCATCCAGAAGCTGTTGGCCAAGTGCCGGGAGGAAGGGCTCGGCCTGGGGCCTGGGCCGCAGTGCTGCACAGCAGCCCGCGCCCCAGACAGTGGAGTGGCTGCCAGGGGTCTGCGATGGGTGAGAAGGGCAGAGTCTTGGTCATCCCAGGGCCAGAGTTCAACACCAACTATAGAACCCGAAAGCCAGGCAGCGAGGAAGGGGCACACTCAGACCCCACAGGGGCGGGCAGCAACTTCAACAATTCTCTGCGGTTGTGCTGCATGCGTTCGGGCAGTCTTGGGCTCATCTCGCCCCAAGCCCTGCAGCTCTCCTGGGGCACCTGAGGACGGGAGGTGCAGGCAGGCGCGTTGCCGGCGGAGCTCTGTCCTGTGGGTTACCAAGGAGCACGTGAAGAGAGGAAGCTGCCTTCAGAATCCCCAAAGACCCATTTCTTCCAGCCCCAGCGAGTGTGGGGAGCCTCCACCAAGTCCCAGGCGCCAGGGTGGCTGCGGCTCGGCACTTCCGCCGGCGTGACAGATGGAGGCACACCCGGCACCCCCGGGCACGTGGGGAGATGCGGGGAGGCACCCGACGCGCCCGGCTCCTGCTCGGAGGGAAGGCACTTCTGGGCATGCCCGCCTGGGTGGCATCTCCTGCCCCTTGTGCGTGGAAGCGGGAAAGAAGCCTCAGGCCGCAGGCCGCTGCAGCCCCGCGGGCCAGGCCCTGGAGGGACCGTGGCCGCAGGCGGGTAGCACGTGGCAGGGGCGGCCACCCCTCCCGACGGCCGCCCTCCGCCTCCGCCCCGCTCCCTGCTTCTCCACCCGCTCTCCTTTTTCCGCACTCAGCCTCTCCGCTGAATTCTGCATTGACATCAGCACTTCTAAAAACAACAACAGAGGAAAGTAGGTCACTGGCGGTGCCGGGTCGGCGCTGGGCCCCGGTGCCGGCGGAGTCCGGGGCTGCAGCCGCACTTCGTGGAGAGCCGGGGGCGCCCTGCACTCTGCGCCATGGCCTCGCACCCGCAGCCCGGTTCCCGCCCTGGGCTCGCAGGGAAGGGGCCTGGCCGTGCTGCGTGGCCTGTGTGTCGGCATGCAGGCTCATGGACGGGGCCGAACTGGGGTTCCTGCACCGAGGGCACCACCAGGTACGCCCCGAACGTTCCTTCTGGTCTGGGCATGAGAGTACTGGGGGTCAAGACGCCCGCGGTGCACACAACTGCTCTCGGGGATGGGATCCAGCCTGCAAACGCAGGTTGATTGACATCCATGTGTGCACAGGCCGAGGCCCGCCGCATCCGCCCCGCTCCTCCAGGCCTTCACACGTAACATTCCCCCGCTCTGGTTGGCCATGGAACTCCCAGTTCTCCTTGAAAGATTCCCCAACATGCTAATTGGGAGTCCTGCTATGATTAAAAAGAAATTTCAGATTAGAGCCACCATGCCACAGAGCTCAGGAGGAAAACAGCTCCTTATCAACGCAGCAGGAGCAGACTTCTGTTTATTTTTTTTCTGACTTTGAAAGAAACTGCAGCCTGATGTTGTCTGGCCCACAGTGAACGGCTCAAGTACAGACAGCCACCAGGAAAGGCCCAGACCATAAAGCGAGCACTTGGGAAGAGAGAAAATTGCAGACTCTTCCCCCGCCCCCAGCTTTTTAAAACATAACTGAGTTATTTCTGTAAGCCTAGAGCCTGCCTTGGCCAGCACCTTTGGCCCCTGACTTGGAAGACGCCACTGCTCCGTGTGGGTCGGCCTCTTCGCCCCGGATAAAGCTTTCATGAGCAGCTGAGGGTGAGGAGCCCATTGCAATCAAGCTCCCTGAAGCGATTAGCTCTGGAGGTCCCCAGAGGTGGCTGCAGGGAGGGAGGATTTCAGCTGTGGTCAGTAAGAGTCAGGCACAGCTATGAGAGCAGCACTTCTGAATGATTTCACTTGCAGGGCTGAGCTCATCGCATTGATACTTTTAGAACTCATTAGCTTGGGGAGGGAGGCTGGCACACCCTGCTGGGTCCCCTGGGTCCCTTACCTCTTAAAGCAGCCCCTCTCGGACCAACAGGGAAGAAGTCCTCCACCGTAAGCCCCATCCCTGGTTAAGGTTTTAAAACATTAACACTGAACCCAAACCCTCTTAAAAGGCAGCCATTTGACTCTATGGAAATAAAACATCTCCCTAATATCAGCTTCATTATAAGATCTAAGAAAAGAACATCAACGTTTGCTGATAGAAGAGTGTAATTGTCGGCTCCATGGTGGCTCACACCTGTCATCCCAGCATTTTGGGAGGCCCAGGTGGGCAGATCGCTTGAGGTCAGGAGTTCCAGACTAGCCTGACCAACATGGTGAAACCCCCATTTCTACCAAAAATACAAAAATTAGCCGGGTGTGGTGGCAGGTGCCTGTAATCCCAGTTACTCAGGAAGCCGAGGCAGGAAAATCGCTTGAATCCAGGAGGCGGAGGTTTCGGTGAGCCGAGATGACGCCATTGCACTCCAGCCTAGACAACAGAGCGATTCCCTCTCTCAAAAAACAAAAATGAAAAGAAGAATATAATTGTCTTTAACGGTAACTGGCTGGTTATTGCAGATAATCACCTGCCAGCAATGGAGGGCAGGTGGTACAGAGGAAGGAGTCCGTGCACACGGAGCTGGCATGGGAGAGCAGAGCCTTTGGCCCCAGTGGGGTTGGGTCGGGGCCGGAGACAGCATAAGGCAAGGACCGCGCCGCCAGACTCCTGCAAAACCACCATTCCCAGACTTTCTGCATTCCACAGAGCAGTAGGGTTCTAGAAAGAATTTGGAGGGTTTGCTTTGGGTTGCCAGCATTTTGTTTGGCCAGTTAAAGACCTCAAAACACAGCAACTGCTATGTACCAGACTCGTTAGCTCATGAAAGAAAGATTTTTTTTTTTTTAGACAGTCCTGCCCTGTCGCCCAGGCTGGAATGCAATGGCACGATCTTGGCTCCCTGCAACCTCCACCTCCCATGTTCAATCAATTCTCCTGCCTCAGCCTCCCGAGTAGCCGAGATTACAGGCGCCTACCACCATGCCTGGCTAAGGTTTTATATTTTTAGTAGAGACGGAGTTTCACCATGTTGGCCAGGCTCGTCTCGAATACCTGACCTCAGGTGATCCACCCACCTTGGCCTCCCAAAGTGCTGGGATTACAGGTATGAGCCACCGTGCCAGGCCAAAGAAATATCTTTTTATAACACCCTTCTCCCTCCCAAAACAAAAAAAAAAAAAAAAAAAAGGACATGATTTCAGAATAAAGGATTATCTTTAGATGGAATAAATTTGGCTTAGCAAAAACCTCACTACATTAATGTTTCGTTGCAAATCGGTAAAATCGCAATCACAGACTCCCCTTGTCTCCAAACTAGCATTTGGAAGCCACCGTTCCCGGGGAGCTTGGAGTCTGCCAGTTGCCACAGCTTTCAGGATGACAAGGAAGCAGATTGCCTGGGTTTAAAATTCTGTCGCTGTCGTCTTCTGGTACCAGCCTCTCATCCTTTCCCCACCCCCCGTCTTCCCTGTGTGACAGAGTGGAGGAGTAGACGACAGGGTCGAAACCAAATTGGTCAAAAGGACAAATTGGTCAAGAGCGACAATTTCTGCTGCAGCCGGAACAGGTCCACCAGCCGATTCTGCCGTGACAGCCGAGGACTAGTCATCCCCAGGCAGAGTGCCACCTTCGTGCCAGGGGGGAGGCGGCAGCTCGGAGGAGCTGCTGAGGGGGAGCCAGGGAGTCTGGACCAGTTCTTAGCCTTTTTCAGGATCTGATGGGAAGGCCGTGCTGGCCTCCGCCTGTGGCCCCAGCTATTCAGGAGAGTCGCCTGAGCCCAGGAGTTGGAAACCAGCCTGGGCAACAGAGCAAGACTCTGTCCCAAAAAAATAAAATTAATTAATTAATGTTTTAAAAGGCTGGGCGCAGTGGCTCGCGCCTGTAATCTCAGCACTTTGTGAGGCTGAGGCAGGGGGATCATGAGGTCAGGAGTTCAAGACCAGCCTGGCCAACATGGTGAAACCCCGTCTCTACTAAAAATACAAAAATTAGCCAGGTGTGGTGGCAGGTGCCTGTAATCCCAGCTACTGGGGAGGCTGAGGCAGGAAAATCGCTTGAACCCGGGAGGCGCAGCTTGCAGTGAGCCGAGACCATGCCCCTGCACTCCAGCCCGGGCAACAGAGTGAGCCTCTGTCCCAGAAAAAACCACAAAACCGAAACCAAAAAGGGTGGGTGTGGCGGCTCACCCCTTTAATCCCAGCACTTTGGGAGGCAGAGATGGGTGGATCACTTGAGCTCAAGAGTTTGAGACCAGCCTGGGCAACATAGTGAAACTCCATCTCTACCCCCTCAAAAATACAAAAATTAGCCGATGTGGTCCCAACTACTCGGGGAGGCTGAGGTGAGAGGCTTATTGGAATTCGGGAGGCAGAGGCTGCAGTGAGCCAAGATGGTGCCCCTGCACTCCCGCCTGGGCAATGGAGCAAGACTCCATCTCAAAACAAGAAAAGAAAAGAAGGGCTCTCTCCGGAAACCTGCACATTCCCAGGCCGTGCACTGAATTCCGGGAGTTTTATGGAAACCTTCTTCTTCATCTCCCCAGCCTTGTCAGGGGGACTCTGGCCAAGAACCCTGCATCCGGGCAAACACTTCTCATCCTCCATTTCTCTGTCCAGTGATATAATTATATTTAAAATTCTAAAGTTTCATTCAGAAATAGCCAAGAAAAAAATGGATTATTCTTTTCTTTATCCCTGTTGAAAGCTTTATTTTGTTCCTTATCAAAGTTGTTTGAATATGTGAAAACTTTACCCAAATAGGTAAAGCTAAAATTATTGACCAAAAGCATATGTATAGATATATATTTGGAGCAGAGGTTTAATATGCAAAGGAAAGAGAAGGGATTGCTTGACCTCGTGATCAGCCACCTCGGCCTCCCGAAGTGCTGGGATTACAGGTGGGAGCCACCACGCCCGGCCCAAAATATTTTTTTAATGGCAAATTAACAGGGAGTTATGCAGAATATCACCACGGGGGTGAAGCGGGTGAAAGGGCTCCAGGCTTTCCTGCACTTTCTGTTTTCAGCTTCCTGTGAACCTATAATATTTCCAAAGAAAAAAGAAAAAACTGTACTAAGACGCACTGTAGAATGCTGTATCACCTAGGATAAATTGATACATCAATTAGTGGTTGCCTGTTCAGTCTTTAAGCCAATTTGCTATTAGACCATTTAAAATTGGAAACAGAATATTAAAATCCATGAAAATATTCCACACAAGAAAAGTAGACATATTTGATTGAAATTAACATGAAAATCTTAGGAAAATTTTTCAAATGAGCAAAAACAATGAAAAGAAAATGCAAATTCCAAGGACAGTTCCAGGATTCACAAAAGCTCTTGAGAAGAGGCCAAAATTGCCACCAGATCCAGCTTCTTCTTCTTCTTCTTTTTTTTTTTTTTTAGGCAGGGCCTAACTCACTCAGGCTGGAGTGCAGTGGCACATCGGAGCTCACTGTACCTGTGAACCCCCGGGCTCAAGCGATTCTCCCACCTCAGCCTCCTGAGTATCTGGGACCACAGGCGCATCCCACCAGGCCTGGCTAGTTTTTAAATTTTATTTTATTATTATTATCAAATTTGAGACGGAGTCTCTCTCTGTCACCAGGCTGGAGTGCAGTGGCACGATCTTGGCTCACTGTAACATTTGCCTCCTGGGTTCAAGCGATTCTCCTGCCTCAGCCTCCAAGTAGCTGGGACCACAGGTGTGTGCCACTATGCCCAGCTAATTTTTCTATTATTAGTAGAGACGGGGTTTCACCATGTTGGCCAGGGTCATCTTGATCTCTTGACCTCATGATCCGTCTGCCTCGGCCTCCCAAAGCATTTTTTATTTTTTGTACTGGGGGAGTCTGTGTTGCCCAGGCTGGTTAAAAACTTCTGGGCTCAAGTGATTTTCCTGTTGGAGCCTCCTAAAGTGCTGGAATTACAGGAGTAAGCAACCACACCCAGCCTGCCCAGCTAATTAAACCAAGTGTTTTTGTGTGTAGAGCCAGGTGCAGTGGCTCTACAGCCACCCAGGCTGCCCAGGCTGGTCTTGAACTCCTGGGCTCAAAACCATGCCCAACACGGGAGACTAAGGCAGGAGAATCCCTTGAACCAGGGAGGCAGGGGCTGCAGTGAGCCAAGATCATGCCCTGCATGCCAGCCTGTGTGACAGTGCAAGACTCCATCTCAAAAAAAAAAAAAAAATTGGCTGGGCACAGTGACTCATACTTGTAATCCCAGCACTTTGAGAGGCCAAGGTGGGCAGATCTCCTGAGGTCAGAAGTTCGAAACCAGCCTGGCCAACATGATGAAATCCCATCACTACTAAACATACAAAAATGAGCCAAGGATTATAGCAGGTGCCTGTAGTCCCAGGTACTCGAGAGGCTAAGGCAGGAGAATCGCTTGAGCCCAGGAGACGGTGGTGGCAGTGCGCCGAGATCATATCACTGTGCGCCAGTCTGGGTGACAGAGTGCTCTACAATTTTTTTTTTTTTTTTTTTTTTTAGAGATGGGTCTCACTATATTACCCAGGCTGGTCTTGAAGTCCTGGCCTAAAGTGTCCTCCCGCCTTGCCCTCCCAAAGTATTGAGATTACAGGTGTCAGCCACCTCACCCAGCCCAGAATGTACCTGTTTTATGTTTGTGCCTAGAGCCCCTATGTGATTCTTGCAAGCCTGATCATCAACTTCTTTTTTTTAGAATAAAGATTCGCCGGGTGCGGTGGCTCACGCCTGTAATCCTAGCACTTTGGGAGGCTGAGGTGGGTGGATCACCTGAGGTCAGGAGTTCACGACCAGCCTGGCCATCATGGTGAAACCCCATCTTTAAAAAAAAAAAAAAAAAGGAGAGAGATCCAAGATGGCCGATTAGCAACAGCTCAGGAATGTAGCTCCCAGTGAAAGCGCAGAGAACGAGTGGACGCCGCACTTTCCGACGAATTTTTGTTGCCCACAGACCGGGAGATTCC
>CAUYQU010031347.1:0-47362 GCA_963574635.1 Cheracebus regulus
TGTTATAATTTCCATTTTTTTGCATTTGCTGAGGAGTGATTTACTTTAGATTATGTGGTCAATTTTTAGAGAAAGTGCAATGTGGTGCTGAGAAGAATGTATATTCTGTGGATTTGGGGTGGAGAGTTCTATAGATGTCTATTAGGTCCACTTGGTCCAGATCTGAGTTCAAGTCCTGGATATCCTTGTTAATTTTATGTCTAATTGATCTGTCTAATATTGACAGTGGAGTGTTAAAGTCTCCCACTATTATTGTGTGAGAGTCTAAGTCTCTTTGTAGGTCATTAAGAACTTGCTTTATGTGTCTGGGTGTTCCTGTATTGGGTGTGTATATATTTAGGATAGTTAGCTCTTCTTGTTGCATTGATCCCTTTACCATTATATAATGCCCTTCTTTGTTTCTTTTGATCTTTGTTGGTTCAAAGTCCATTTTATCAGAGACTACTATTGCAACCACTGCTTTTTTTTTTCTCTCCATTTGCTTGGTAAACCTTCCTCCATCCCTTTATTTTGAGCCTATGTGTGTCTTTGCACATGAGATGGGTCTCTTGAATACAGCACACTGATGGGTCTTGACTCTTTATCCAGTTTGCCAGTGTCTTTATTGGGGCATTTAGCCCATTTACATTCAAGGCTAATATTGTTATGTGTGAATTTCATCCTGCCATTTTGATACTAGCTGTTTGTTTTGCCTGTTGGTGCACTTTCTTTGTAGTGTTGATGGTCTTTACAATTTGATATGCTTTTGCTATGGCTGGTACTGGTTGTTCCTTTCCATGTTTAGTGCTTACTTCAGGAGCTCTTGTAAGGCAGGTGGTGATGAAATCTCTCACCAGATGCTTGCCCGTAAAGGATTTTATTTCTTCTTCACTTATGAAGCTTAGTTTGGCTGGATATAAAATTCTGCATTGAAAATTTTTTTCTTTAAGGATGTTGAATATTGGCTCCCACTCTCTTCTGGCTTGTATGGTTTCTGCCAAGAGATCTGCTGTGAGTCTCATGTGCATCCCTTTGTGGGTAACCTGATCTTTCTCTCTAGCTGCCTTCAGTATTTTTTTCTTCAGTTCAACCCTGGTGAATCTGTTGATTATATGCCCTGGGGTTGCTCTTGTCGAGGTAGATATTTGTGGTGTTCTCTGTATTTCCTGAATTTGAATGTTGGCCTGCCTTGCTAGGTTAAGGAACTTCTCCTGGATAATATCCTGAAGCATGTTTTCCAACTAGGTTTTATTCTCCCTCTCACATTCAGGTATACTGATCAAATGGATATTTGGTCTTTTCACATAATCTCTTATTTCTTGGAGGCTTTGTTAATTTATTTAGAGTCTTTTTTCTCTAATCTTGACTTCTCACTTTATTTCATTGCGGTGATCTTCAGTCTCTGATATTCTTTCTTCCACTTATTGATTCGGCTATTGAAACTTGTGTATGCTTCACAAAGTTCTTATTCTGTGTTTTTCAGCTCCATCAAGTGGTTTATGTTCTTCTCTATGCTGATTATTCTAGTTAGCATTTTGTCTAACTTTTTTTTCAAGGTTCTTAATTTTCTTGCATTGGGTTAGAACATGCTCCTTTAGTTCAGAGTAGTTTGTTATTACTCACCTTCTGAAGCGTTCTGGCAATTCATCAAACTCATTCTCTATCCAGTTTTGTTCCCTTGCTGGTGAGGAGTTGTGATTCCTTGGAGGAGAAGAGGCGTTACGGTTTTTGGCGATTTCAGCCTTTTGCACTGTTTTCTTCCCATCTTTGTTGATTTATCTACCTTTGGTTTTTGAAGTTCATGATTTTGGATGGAGTCTCTGAGTGGACATCCTTTCAGTTGATGTTGGAGCTATTTCTTTCTGTTTTTTTACTTTTCCTTCTAATAGTCTGTCTCCTCTGTTGCAGGACTGCTGGAGGTCCACTCCAGACCCTGCTTGCCTGGGAATCAACTGCAGGGGCTGCAGAACAGCAAAGATTGCTACCTGGTCCTTTCTCTGGTAGCTTCATCCCAGAAGGGTACCCACCAGATGTCAGCCAGAGCTCTACTGTATGAGGTATCTATTAGAATAAATAGGGGTCAGTGAGCCACTTGAGCAGGCAGTCTGTCCCTTATTAGAGCTCAAGTGCTGTGCTGGGAGCTCCTTTGGTCCCTTCAGAGCTGCTAGGCAGGGACATTTAACTCTACTGAAACAGGATATCGAGAAATAGATAAAGGTGTTCTGTCTCAGGTAGGTGGGGATTTTATTTATAAGTCCCTGACAGGCTGCCTCCTTTTTTCAGAGATGCCCTGGCCAGCAAGAAGGGAATCTAGTCACAGTCTGCTTATAGAGGCTTTGCTGAGCTGCTGTGGGCTACACCCGGTTGCTGTGTAAACTTCCTGGTGACTTTGTTTACACAGGAGAGTTTAGAACCGCCTGCCTGAGCCTCAGTAGTGGCAAACTCCCCTCCCCTAACCAAGATTTAACGTCCCAGATCAAACTCATACTGCTGTGCTGTCTGAAAGAATTTCAAGCCTGTCGATCTTAGCTTGCTGGTTTTCGTAGGGGTGGGACCCACTGAGCCAGATAATTTGACTCCCTGGCCTCAGCCCCCTTTTTTTTTCAGGGGAATGAGCAGTTCTGTCTCGCTGGCATCTCAGGCGCCACTGGGGTATGAGAAAGAAAAAGAAAAACTGTTGTGGCTACCACGGCTGCCCAGTTTTGTGCTGGAAACCTGGGGCACTGCTGTTGTAGACACTGGAGAGAATCTCCTGGTTTGTGGGTTGTGAAGACTGTTGGAAAAGCGCAGTATCAGATCCAGAGTGCTAGAGTGTCCATAAAAGTCCCTAATGGCTTCCCTTGGCTAGGAGAGGGAGTTCTCTGGCCCCTCGCACTACCCAGGTGAGGCAACGCCCCACCCTGCTTTGGTTTGCCCTCCTTGGGCTACTCCCACTGTCTAACCAGTCCCAATGGGGTGAACCTGGTACCTTGGTTGGAAATGTAAAGATAACTTGCCTTCTGGATTGCTCTCCCTGGGAACTGCGGATCAGAGCTATTCTTGTTTGGCCATCTTGGCAGATGTCAGAACTTTCTTTTTTTCTATTTGCTTTCTGTATGTCCCATTCATATTTTGTTCCACAATTCTTCCATTTCTTCCTTCCTTTGTGTTTATTTTTTTTTTTAGCATATCATTTTAATTTTCATCTATATTCTTTACTGTATATTTTTAAATTATCTTATTTGTTACCTTGTAAAATAAAATATCTAAATTTAGAACAATCCAGTGTGGGTTAAAAGGCACTTAATTTCAGTTGTATATAAAAACTTTGCTTTGATAGCTCTGTCCTATTGTTATTTCAAAAATTAGATTTTTACACAGTGTATGTGACATAGATTTGTAATTGTGTATTAACGTAGATTTATAATTATTTTATGCATATTTATTTTAAACTATATGGGATAAAAAAGAGGTCACAAAACAAAAATAGAATAATGCTGGTTTTGTTCATCTGTGTCATTAGCATTACTGCTATTCTTTTTATGGTTTTGAGTTCCCCTCTCATGTTCTTTCATTTCTGCCTAAAAGATTCCTGTGAGATTTATTATATGGCAAGTCTTTTAGCAAAAAACACCATAAATTTTTTTAAATGTATTTTTAAAAGAATTTCTTTTTTAGAGCAGTTTTTGGTTTGTGGAAAAATTAAGAGTATGGTACAGAGATTTTTCCATAAACCTCTGTTTCCACACATGCATAGCATCCCTCATTATCACATCCCCAACCAGAGTGGCACATATGTTACAACTGATGAACCTAAATTGACACATTATTACCCAAAGTCCACAGTTTACATTATGGTTCACTCTTGGTGGCCTGTTCTGACAAAATTATAATGACACATGCTCACCATTATGATATCACAGAAATATTTTTCCTGCTCCAAAAAATCCTCTGTGCTCCTCTTATTTTTATCCTTCCCTCCCACTGATAACTACTAAACTTTTTACTGTCTTTAACAATTTTGCTTTTTTCCAGAATGTGAAGTAGAATCACATTGTGAGTTACAATTTTCAAATTGGCTTATTTCACTTAATAAAACGCATTTAAGTTTCCTTGATATAATACTGCATTGTCTTGATATACTATAGTTTATCCATTCATCTATAGAAGAACATCTGTATTGCTTCCTCCACATTTTGATAGTTATCAATAAGACTTCTATAAACATTTATGTGAAGGCTTTTGTGTAGACATTAGTTTTCATTTTCCTTGGGTAAATACCAAGAGCACAACTGCTGGATCATATGGTGAGGGTTTGTTTAGTTTTGTAAGAAGTTGCCAAGCTGCCTTCCAAAGTGACTGAACTAATTTGCATTTACATCAGCAGTAAATGAGTAAGTTTCTCTTGCTCCACAGTCTCTCCAGTGTTTGCTGTTGGTAGTGTTCTAGATTTTTGCCATGCTATCTGTATACCTTTTTTTGTAAGATATTTGTTAAGGTCTTTTATCATTTTTAAATTGGGTTGTTTTCTAATGGTTGAGTTTTAAGAGTTCTTTCTTATGTTTAGGGGAACAGTCTTTTGTCATATATGCCTTCTGAAAATATTTTCTCTTATTCTGTGACTTGTCTTTTCATTATTTTCACAGTGTCTTTTATAGAACAGAAATGGTCAATTTTAATGAATTTCAGCTTATGAATTCTTAATTTCACTGATTGTGCTTTTGGTGACTTATCTAAAAAGTTGTACCAAACCCAAAGCATTTATATTTTCTCTTAAGTTATAGGAGTTTTATACTCTTGCATTTACCATTTACATCTGTGGTCCATTTTGAGTCAAGTCTCATGAAGAGTGTAAGGTTAGTGTCTGGATTCATTTTTCTGTAAGAGCATGCCCATTTTGTCCAGCACTTGAAAAGACTGTCTCATCTTTCATGTATAGTCTTTTGCTCCTTTGCCACATAGTAGTTGGGTAAATATTTGTGTGTCTATTTCTGGACTCTTCTATTTATCTAGTTGTCTATTCTTTCACCAGTTCTACACTGTCTTGATTACTATAGGTTTATAAGTCTTGAACTGAGTAGTGTCAGTCCTCTAACTTGGTTATTTTTCTCAATATTGATATGGCTATTCTGGGTCTTTTGCCTCTCCATATTTATGTTAGAATCAGTTTGTTAATATCCACAAAACAACGTGCTTAGATTTTGACTGGAATTGCATAGTGTCTATATATTGATGTGAGAAGAAGTGAAATCTAGACAGTATTGAGTCTTCCTACGAATGAAAATGGGATTTCTATCCATTCATTTAGTTCTTTAATTTCTTTTATCAGTGTTTTTCACCTAAATATGATGTACATATTTTGTTAAATTTATACCTATTTATCTAACTTTGGGGTGCTTATGTAAATTATGTCTTTAAAATATTTGCTCATTGCTGATGTATGATAAAATTGACTTATGTACATTGACCTTGTAACAGCAATCTTACTATATTCACATTAGTTTCAGGAGTTTTTTATTGATTAAGATTTTCTACATAGACAGGCATGTCATCTGTGCTCAAGGGAATTTTATTTCTTTTTTTCTCCAATCTGTATAACTTTTTCTTCCCTTTCTTGTCTTATTGCATTAGTTAGGACTTTTAGTATGATGTGGAAAGGGTAGTGAGGGTAGACATCCTTGCTTTGTTCCTGATCTTAATGAGAAACCTTTAAATTTCTCACTGCTCATTATGATGTTAGCTATAGGTTTTTGGTAGATATTTTTTTAAATCAAGTTGAGGAAGCTCCCCTATATTCCTAGTTCACTGAAAGGTTTTTTTTCTTTCTTTTTTTTTTTAAATTATGAACAGCTATTGGATTTGTTGAATGGTTTTTCTGTGTGTATTCATATGATCATGTGGTTTTTCTCATTTAGCCTGTTGATGTAATGAATTCCATTAATTTTTTAAAAACTTTTTTATTAGGTTCAGGGATACATGTGCAGGTTATATTGATAAATACTGTCATAGGGGTTTGTTTACAGATTATTTCATTACCCAGGTACTAATCCTCATACTCAATATTTTTTCGGTTCCTCTCCATCCTCTCACCCTCCACCCTCATGTGGGCCCAAGTGTCTGTTGTTCCCCTCCATGTGTTCTCATCACTTAGCTCTGACTTGTGAGAACATGTGCTATTTAGTGGCCTCCTGCTCCATCCATGTTCCTGCAAAGGACATAATCTTCTTCTCCTTTCTTATGGCTGCCTAGTATTCCATGATGTATATGTAACCACATTTTCTTTATTCAGTCTACCATTGATGGGCATTTAGGGTGATTTTGTTTCTTTGTATTGTGAATAGCACTGTACTAAACATACACATGCATGTGTCTTTATAAAAGAACAATTCACATTCCTCTGGGCATATACCCAGTAATGGGATTGCTGGGTAAATGATGTTTCTGTCTCTAGGTCTTCAGAGAATTGCCACACTGCTTTTCAGAAAAGTTAAACTAACTTACAGACCTACCAACAGTATATAAGCATTCCATTTTCTCCACAACTTGCTAGCATCTGTTATTTTTTGACTTTTTAATCATAGCCATTCTGAGTGCTGTGAGATGGTATCTCACTGTGGTTTTGAGTTGAATTTCCCTGGGAAAAGGAGGGCCCTGGGGACTATGGATTGTGGGGTGTGGGTCTCAGTAAAGGAGAACCTTCTCTCACCCTACGTCCTTACACAGACTTGAGGAGTGATGTCTTTGAAGGGGGCTTCGTCTACATCATGTCAGATGTATTAAATATATTAAAATGCATCCACATCCCATAAAACATTTTTAATGTAGAAATGACAGGTTGAATATCTTTTTCTAATTTTGCTTTTGAAATGTAACTGCATTTTGCAGAATAGTCATGTTTTGTTTTTGTTGGTATTTTGGTTTCTTTCTAATAAACTAAGGGTTTCTACACAGGCTTCTGATCTTCTCATAGACCTTTGGAAAGCTCAGAGTTAGGAGCCTCTGTGCCCTCAGATGCTCCTCTGGTGAAGTAGCCTTTCCCTTCACTGTGATCACTGTGCACACTCCATGGATGGTCACATCAGGGCCTGTCACATCAGCTCCTCTTAGGCTACTGGGCCTTAAATGGAGCTTCAGACCCACACACAAAACCACCTCCCAGCTCTCCTCCCTGGACAACCCACAGGCACCTCACACTCACCAGGTGGAAAGCCAGGCTCACTCTGTACCTTCTTCCCCATCATCTGCTACTCCAGAAGGTCCTGTGTCTCCACAAAAGGCACCACATTCATCCTGTCTCCCACGTTAGCAGCCCAGGAGTCATCCGTGTGGTCTCTCCCTCACTCTACACATGTAGGGAGGAACAAGTCCTGTTGATTCCTTTGTATTTCTCTCACCTGTTTTTCCTCATTGAAAGACTCTGTTATGCACATGGAGGAAACTGCACCTCCATTCACATCGTTTTTTTTTTTTTTTTTTGAGACAGAGTCTCACTCTATCACCAGGCGCCAGGCTGGAGTGCAGTGGCATGACCTCGGCTCACTGCAACCTCTGCCTCCTGGGTTCAAGCAATTCTCCTGCCTCAGCCTGCCGAGTAGCTGGGACTACAGGCACGCGCCATCACGCCTAGCTAATTTTTTTGTATTTTTAGTAGAGACGGGGTTTCACCATGTTGGCCAGGATGGTCTCGATCTCTTGACCTTGTGATCTGCCCGCCTCGGCCTCCCAAAGTGCTGGGATTACAGGCGTGAGCCACCGCGCCCGGCCCATTCACATCTTTCACTCTCCAAGCAGCACCTCAAACTGCCTCTCTCCCCATCCTCACTCCCAAAGCTTCAGCAGGGCCCTGCTCTCTTCTGTCTGGATTGGTCTGATGGGCTCCCCAGCTATTCTCTTACCCTCCCACCCATCCCCTCCACTCCTGCTGGTTAGGGCTATGCTAAGAGGTCAGTTGGATCACATCATTTCCACCTAAGGTCTTTTAGTTGCCCTCACGGCTCCTGAGGTTAAATCAATCACCACACATGGTCCCTTTTGGGTCTGGCTCTGGTTCCTGCCTAGATTCACCCCATACTCCCCTCTACCTCTTCACTCACATCTCTATTGATATAAATTATTTTTGAGATGGGGGTCTCACCCTGTCACTCAGAATGAATTGCAGTGGTGCAATCACAGCTTATTGCAGCCTTGAACTCCTGCCCACCTAAGCCTCTGGAGTAGCAGGCACTATAGACACACAACACCACAACTGGCTATTTTTGTTCTGTAGAGGAGATAGAACCTATGTTGCCCAAGCTGATCTTCAACTCCTGGCCTCTAGTAGTCCTCTCACCTCAGCCTCAGCCTCCCAATGTGCTGGGATTACAGGTGTGAGCCACTGCACACAGCCATATATATATATATTCTTTGCTTCTCACTTTTAAGCTTTTGATTAGTTGCAGTATGAAGCCTAGACTGGGTGTACAGTTCTGAATTGAAATCCATGCTCTGTGACTCTGGCTGTTCATTTCTCATTTTCTGTACCTCAGTTTTTTCATCTGAAAAATGAAGATAACAACCGACCACTCCATGAGTCTTTTAAGAATTGGAGATTTGCTTAAAGCATGTAGCTCAGAGTAGGTATACAATAAATAATGGCCATCATCACCTATCATCTCTCCAAACTGCTTCAACCTCTGCCTGTTACCCAGTTCCATGTGGAAGTGATTTTGGAACTGGGTAACAGGCAGAGGTTGGAACAGTTTGGAGAGCTCAGAAGAAGACAGAAAAAATGTGTGAAAGTTTGGAACTCCTTAGAGAATTGTTGGATGGCTTTGACCAAAATGCCGATAATCTTATGGACAATGAAATTCAGACTGAAGTGGTCTTACACAGAGATGAGGAACTTGCTCGAAACTGGAGCAAAGGCAACTCTTATGTTTTAGCAAAGAGACTGGTGGCATTTTGCCTCTGGCCTAGAGATTTGTGGAACTTTGAACTTGAGAGAGATGATTTAGGGTATCTGGCAGAAGAAATTTCCAAGCAGCAAAGCATGCAAGAGGTGACTTGGGCACTGTTAAAGGCATTCAGCTTTAAAAAGAAAACAGAGCATAAAAATTCAGAAAATTTACAGCCTCACAATGTGATAGAAAAGAAAATTCCATTTTCTATGAGAAATTCAAGCCTGCTGCAGAAATTTGCATAAGTAATGAGGAGCCAAATGTTAATCTCCAAGTCAGTGGGGAAAATGTCTCCACTTTTGCAGCAGCCTCTCCCCTCACAGGCCTGGAGGCTTAGGAAGAAAAAATGGTTTCCTGGGCTTGGCCCAGGGTCCCTCTGCTGTGTGCAGTCTAGGGACTTTGTGCCTTGCATCCCAGCTGCTCCAGCCATGACTAACAGGGGCCAAGGTACAGCTCAGGCTGTGGCTTCAGAGGGTGCAAGCCCCAAACCTTGGCAGCTTCCATGTAGTGTTGAACCTGTGGGTAGACAGAAGTCAATAATTGAGGTTTGGGAATCTCCACCTAGATTTCAGAGGATGTATGAAAAGGCCTGGATGTCCAGGCAGATGTCTGCTACAGGGGCAGCACACTCATGGAGAACTTCTGCTAGGGCAGTACAGAAGGGAAATATGGGGTGGGTGCCCCAATATAGAGTCCCCACTGGGGCACTGCCTAGTAGAGCTGAGAAGAGAGCCACTGTCCTCCAGACCCCCAGAATGGTAGATCCATTGACAGCCTGCACTGTACACCAGGAAAAGCTGCAGATACACAACTCCAGCCTGTGAAAGCAGCCAAGAGGGAGGCTGTACCATGCAAAGCCACAGGGGCAGAGCTGCCCAAGACCATAGAAACCCACCTCTTACATCAGCATGACCCAGATGTGAGACATGGAGTCAAAGGAGATCATTTTGGAGCTTTAAGATTTGACTGCCCCGCTGGATTTTGGACTTGTATGGGGCCATTAGCACCTTTGTTTTGGCCAGTTTCTCCCATTTGGAATGGGTGTATTTATCCAATGCCTGCACCCCCATTGTATCTAAGAAGTAACTAACTTGCTTTTGATTTTACAGCATTATAGGCAGAAGGGACTTGCCTTGTCTCAGAGGAGACTTTGGACTTTTGAGTTAATGCTGAAATGAGTTAAGACTTTGGGGGATGACTGGACGTAGTGGCTCACGTTTGTAATCCCAGCACTTTGGGAGACTGAGACAGGTGGATCACAAGGTCAGGAGTTCAAGACCAGCCGGGCCAACATGGTGAAACCCTGTCTCTACTAAAAATACAAAAAAAAATTAGCCAGGCATGGTAGCATGTGCCTATAATCCCAGCTACTTGGGAGGCTGAGGCAGAAGAATTCCTTGAACTCAGGAGGAGATTGCAGTGAGTCAAGATTGTGCCACTGCACTCCAGCCTGGGTGAGAGAGTGAGACTCCATCTCAGGGTGAAAAAAAAAAGACTTTGGGGGACTGTTGGGATGAGATGATTGGTTTTGAAATGTGAAGACATGAGATTTGGGAGGGGCCAGGGGTTTAATGATATAGTTTGGCTGTTTACTCACCCAAATCTCATCTTGAATTGTAGCTCCCACAATTCCCATGTGTCATAGGAGGGACCTGGTGGAAGTAATTGAATCACTGGTCGGGGGGGGGGGGTCTTTCCCATGCTATTCTTGTGATAGTGAATGAGTTTCATGAGATCTGATGGTTTTATAAAGGGGAGTTTCCCTGCACAAGTTCTCTTGGCTGCCACCATGTGAGACATACCCTTTACATTCCACCATGATTGTGAGGCCTCTCCAGCCATGTGGAACTGCAAGTCCATTAAACCACTTTCTTTTGTAGATTGCCCAGTCTTGGGTATGCCTTTCTCAGCAGCATGAAAATGTACTAATATGTCAAGTTAACACACTGACTTCCCAAATTCTGGGTGAATGAAACCATATAAATAAATTTGGCCCTTACCATCCTTTATGTTTTGTTTTCCTTAAATACCCATTCTCATACAGGCTTCTTAGCATTCCTCTAATACAAATTAGCAAGGTCTTATTGCTCCTTTGATGTATAAGCCAATGTTCTGTTCCAGGTCCAGGCATTATGAGTGGAGTATTTTAAAACAATAATAGAACCAACCAAATGTCTTCTGTTTTTTTATGACCATGTGCTGGCAATAGTAAACTGTGAGTGACAAATTACCCACCCTGCTGTGCTCCAGCACCTGTCCCTTTTCTCTTGCAGTGCCACTGTTCTCTAGGAACTAAACTGGTAATTGTCTCCCTGGACTATGATGGTTTAACTGTTTTTATTGCCGACAGTCTGTTATTATCTTTATTATTTTATTAGTTTATTATTACCAGTCTTTATTGCCTAGAGATAATGAGGAGAAATGGGAATTCTTCCTCAGGATAATGGGCACTACCTTGTTATGTAACTGACCCAAAAGAAGTTTCTTAAAGATTTTCATGTGAGGGAAGTTAGTTTCCTCAGACAGGGAAGAGAGGCCCACTCCTCCATCAGCAAGAAAGGTTCAGTGGGACTTGGAGTTTCAGCTTCGTCTTTCTCTGACCAAATGTCCTGATCTCAGAGTCCTATTCCCTCTCAAACAGTTCCCTAATTTAGAATAAAAGACTTGGCAAGATTCTGCTTTTAACTGGCATTATAACTCTACTACTTGCACAATTAGATTTTAGGGCCTGTAACTCAGCCACATCTGCCCTGCAGCTGCACAAAATATTCTTTTTTTTTTTTTTTGAGACAGAGTCTCACTCTGTAGCTCAGGCTGGAGTGCAGTGGTATGATCTCGGCTCACTGCAACATTTGCCTCCCCGGTTCAAGCAATTCTCCCTGCCTCAGCCTCCCTGGTTGCTGGGATTATAGGTGCCTGCCACCATGCACAGCTATTTTTTGTAATTTTTTTTCAGTAGAGAAAGGGTTTCACCACACTGGCCAGGCTGGTCTTGAACTCCTGACCTCAGGTGATCCTCCCACCTTGGCCTCCCAAACTGCTGGGATTATAGGCGTGAGCCACCATGCCTGGCCACAAAATATTCTTTGAGAAGAATGGAGGCCTTCTGGTTCTTCATCTACACCATCTTATGTTGGAAGGTCAGGCCTAAAACTTGTTTTTTTTTTTTTCCTTTTCATAAGCTCTATACTGCAGTCAAAAATAGCCGTCTATCCCACCATCTTTTTTTTTTTTTTTTAGAAAGAGTCTCACGCTGTTGCACAAGCTGTGCAGTGGTGTCATCTCAACTCACTGCAACCTCTGCTTCCTGGGTTCAGGTGATCCTCCTGCCTCAGCCTCCTGAGAACCTGGGATTACAGTCATGTGCTACCATGTTCAGTTTCACTCTGTTGCCCAGGCTGGAGTACAGTGGCACCATCTTGGCTCACTGCAACTTCCGCTTCCTGGGTTCAAGTGATTCTCCTGCCTCAGCCTCCTGAGAAGCTGGGATTACAGGCGCATGCCACTGCACCCAGCTAATTTTCATATTTTTAATAGATACAGGGTTTCACCATGTTGGTCAGGCTGTCTTGAACTCCTGACCTCAAGTGATCTGTCTGCCTCAGCCACCCAAAGTGCTGGCATTACAGGTGTGAGTCACTGTGCCTGGCCAAGTTTATGTGTTTTTTTAAGTCTGACAATAGTTATCACATCACTATTATATTTAAATTCCTTTTCATACATTTGAAAGAGAGCTGTAACAATATCAAAACATGAATATTTTATTTATTTATTTTTATTTTTATTTGAGATGGGGTTTTGCTTTTGTTGCCCAGGCTGGAGTGCAGTGGCACGATCTCAGCTCACTGCAACCTCCGCCTCCCGGGTTCAAGCTATTTTCCTGCCTCAGCCTCTTGAGAAGCTGGGATTACAGGTGCATGCCACTGCACCCAGCTAATTTTTATATTTTTAATAGAGTCAGGGTTTCACCATGTTGGCCAGGCTGGTCTTGAACTCCTGACCTCAAGTGATCTGCCCACCTCAGCCTCCCAAAGTGCTGGCATGACAGATGTGAGTCACTGTGCCTGGTCAAGTTTGTGTGTTTTTTAAAAGTGTCACGATAGTTATCACATCACTATTATATTTAAATTCCTTTACATACACTTGAAAGAAAGCTGTAACAATTTCAAAACGTGAATATTTATTTATTTATTTTTTGAGCCTGAGTTTTGCTTTTGTTGCCCAGGCTGGAGTGCAATGGTGTGATCTTGGCTCACTGCAACCTCCACCTCTCAGGTTCAAGTGATTCTCCTGCCCCAGCCTCCCGAGTAGCTGGGACAACAGGCATGTGCCAGCATGCCCAGCTAATTTTTGTATTTTTAGTGGACACGGGGTTTCTCCAAGTTGGTCAGGGTGGTCTTGATCTCGCGACCTCAGGTGATCCGCCCACTTCGGCCTCCCAAAGTGATAGGATTACAGGCGTGAGCTACCACGCCCAGCCCAAAACATGAATATTTATAATATGCCAGAAACTTAATCCTTTAGTCAAAATAAAAACGTGTGAAAGGAGATATATATATTATATATAATGCTTTTAGGGAGTACTAAAATGCTTTTAGGGAGTATAAACTGGGACCCAGGAGGCAGAGGTTCCGGTGAGCTGAGATCTCACCACTGCACTGCAGCCTGGGCTACAGAGCGAGACTGTCTCAAAAAAAAAACACAAAAAACAAAACAAAAAAACCTCTTATGCTTACTGTTTTGAAAACCTGTCAGGAACATCAGTTTGACAAGAAATGTCTTTAAAATTCCAAACAAGAGAATTGAAAATGAAATTTGAACATACGACAGTTTAAAGCACATTTATACGCAGAGAAAGACTTAAAAATACAATTTCTGCAAGTGAAATATTAAATAGCATGTTTCATTATATTTGCTATAGATGCCAAAAGAGTTGGCATTTTCAATGAGGTATGTTTCCTGCTTATGTAAAAGTCATTTATCATAGAAGCTGTAAAATGCAATCTGGAATTTCTCTTGCCAAATTGCTTCTTGTGCTTGACACTTTATATTGTTAAAGCTGTAAAATCTATACATACTTTAGGACGCGTTCACTAAAAGGAGCACTAGTAAGTAGCAGGCCTTGCCTTGTATTTCATTGGCCATGTCAAAACTCCTGAGCCATGCGAAATAGGAGTCCTAGGATATTTTAAGCCCATGACAAATGCCAAATACTGAAGTAACATAGCACCTACTCGGTTTTGCCAGCTGTGCTAAGTGCTTTTCATAAAATATGTAATTTAACCTACAGGCAACTCCGTGTGGTATTCACTGTTTTACATAGAAGGAAATGGAAGCTTAGAAAACTCAAGCAATTTACCGAAAGTCAGAACTAACAGCAAGGAAATCTGAACAGCGTGCAGCTTCCGCTCACCAGAAAGTGTCAAAGAACCACATTTACTAGTACCTCAGACAGAAATTCTGCAAAACAAGGAGTATCTACTCTTGTTTTACTTCCAGTCACTTCCCTGGCCCTGTTAGGTCAGTGGTGGTTTTCACTCAAATTTATGTGTGTAACAGTGTCCCCGGGAGGGCTTTGTTAAAACAGATTGTTGAACGACCCCCACCCCCCGCCCCGGAGTGTTTGATTCAATAGGTCTAGGTTGGGATCAAGAATCCGCATTTCTTTTGTTTTTTGAGATGGTCTCACCATGTCGACCAGGTTGGAGTACAATGGTGCGTAGCCCGCGCCTCCCCGGCTCAAGCGATCGTCCAGCCTCACCCTCTGGAGTAGGTGGAGCCACAGGCGTGAGCCAGCACGCCCGGCTAATTTGAATTTTTTTTTTTCTTTTGTAGAGACGGGGGTCTCACTATGTTGCCCACTCTGGTGTCGATTCTCCCGCTTCAGCCTCCCAAGGTGCTGGGATAGGCGGAGCCACCGCGCCCGGCATCGACAATCTGCATCTCTAACGAGTTACCGGGCGACGCTGATGTTGGTCCGAGAACCACTCTTCGAAAACCATTGGTTTAGAGGTTTTAATTCTGAATCCACTGCGTGGACAGAGCACTGCTAACTCCTAACTTTTATCAGGAACCTGGGGTCTGCTTTCGCCAGCAACTAGGTCCCAAGTCGCAGGCGTATTCTGAAATCATGTGCACCGCAATCCCCGCCTTGGGGTGGAGGCTAGCGCTGGGCGGCCTCAGCCACTGCTTGCTGCGCACAGGACCCTGCTCCCTGGCTCCTCGGCGATCCATTGCTCTTTCTGTAGGCGGTGGCCGCAGGCCTCGGTCACGCCCCCGGCGGCCCGTTGGTTCGCGGGTCTCGCGGGGTGACCCCGCCCACAGGCTAATGCCTTAAGTTGGGCGAGGCTGAGGCGCTGCTGCCGGAGCGGCCGATCAGAGACGTGGCTCCCTGGGTGGAAGAACCATGTTGGACTTTGCAATCTTCGCCGTCACCTTCTTGCTGGCATTGGTGGGAGCGGTGCTCTACCTGTACCCGGTAAGAGTCGTCTTGGTTCTCTGGGGCCTCGGGCGCCGCCCCGGCCTCTCTGTCACCCACATCCAGGCGGACCTGCCCGCTGCGGGCCGCAGGGGGCGGGCCTGAGGGAAGGGCTCAGGATCCTTCCGGGGCTTCCGCTCGGGGACTGCACCCGGCGTCACGTGACACCCCTCCGGGCGCGCCTGGCGAGCGCAGAGAGCACCGTGGACTGCGCCGCTACCCTTCCGGCGCCGATTCGGACCGGCGTAGAGCTGCTGAGGAAAAGCCCGCGCTGTTGCGAGCGGGCCTCACCTTGACGGGCACCCAGCACCACTCTCCGAGGCGGCTCTCAAGTACTTTGGGCGGCTTTTTGGCAGTAACTCCGACAAACACAAATTCCGTTTCCCACTGTGTCGGAGAAGAGACTCCAGGGCACACCACTTCTTTCTCGAGGATTCTCCAGTACTTCTGTCGTTCGCCTTTCCATCTGTCCATCGATCTATCCTGACTGAAATCCGAAGTGTTCGAGGTCCGGGTCTTGCTCCTCTGAGGGGCTTGGGGACAAATGCTCCTCCCGGGGAGAGCGCCACGCTGCTGGTTCGAGTGCGAGATTGCCTCGGCCGCTGCTGCCTCTCAGAGCCTCCTTTTCTCCTCTCTCCACTGGCCTCCATCAGCCAGAGAGGGAGGGTCTGAAAACAAAAGCGGTGATGGTTGAGGAGCCGTCTTTAAAACCTGTTCTACACACTTTGGGAGGCCGAGGCGGTTGGATCACGAGGTTAGGAGATCGAGACCATCCTGGCCAACATGGTGAAACCCTGTCTCTACTAAAAATACAAAAATTATCTGGTTGTGGTGGCATGTGCCTGTAATCCTAGCTTCTCGGGAGGCTGAGGCAGGAGAATCGCTTGAACCCGGAGGCAGAGATTGCAGTGAGCCGAGATCGCGCCATTGCACTCCAGCCTGGTGACAGAGCGAGACTCCGTCCCCCAAAAAAAGAAAAGAAAAAAAAAGTTCTACAAAGCAAAGTGGTGGTTTTACAGTGAAAGTTGAAAAGTTACAGTGAAAGTTGAACTGCTGGAATTGACCATACATCTTCTTAAATGTTCTTTTCTGAGCAGGTAAATGGATTAGACTGGAATCTTGCAATTACACAATCAGGGACTTCCTGAAATCTTATTTTCTGAGAAACTAAACAATTTTAGTGGTTCTTGAACTTTTGGTGATTTTAAAATGATACTCTTCTTTGATCAGCTCATAGAAGCACACTGTTTATTCTTGCCACTAGATATATGCCAGTTACCACTCCATGTGCTGGGAATCCAGCTGTGAACAAACTGGACAGAAAATTCCTGACACTTGGAATTTATTTTCTAAAGAAGGGGGACAGACAGTAGAAACAAGTAACATAGGATCGTGGCTACAAATAAAGTTGGGGATAGGTAGATTGTTATTTTAAAGTAGAATGGCCGAGAGCTAAGGAGACATTGGAGCAGAGACTTAAGGTGAAGGTGCAAGCCATTCAGGTATCTGAGAAAGCATTCTGGGTTGAGGGAGCAGCAAATGCAAACCCTCAGAGGTAGACACGCCTGGTGTGTTCCTGGAAAGCAAGGGGACCAGTGTGGTTACAGTGTAGGAAGAGACCAGAGGAAAGAAAGTCAAGAGATGGGGGTGAAGGACAGATTTTAAATGGCTTGTAAGGCTTTTTTTTATGGACTTTTGCTTTGTGCCACTGGAGGATTTCAGCAGATGAATGGCATTTGAAATTGGATAGAACTAAAATTTAATTTTATTAGGTAAATTTTAAAAGAATCATTCTGGTTGCTAAGTCAAAAATAGACTTATGGGTCTCCAGGTAAAGATGGAAGCAAAGAGAGTAGTTAGGAGGATATTACTTCATCTTGGATCTTGGTAGTAGTGGCAGAGATAGTGAAAAGTAGTCAGTTGTGAAGATAGTGCCAGTGGGATTTCCCAGTGGATTGGATGTGAAATGTGAAAGAGAGGCATCAAGGAAAATACCAATTATTTTTAGCCTGGTTTCTGGATGTATGGATTAATTCCAGGGAAGATCAGGGGTTTTGTTGTTGCTGGTTGTTCTTTAGTTTTATTTTGGTGAGAGGTAGTGAGGATTTATAGAGATTAGGAGTTGGTTTTGAGATGCCTGTTAGACATCCAAGTGGAAATGTTGAGGAGTAACTGAATACATGTCTTGAGTTGATGGGAAAAGTCCAGGCTGAAGATATATATTTGGGAGCTATCAATGTATAGATGGTATTTAAAGCTAGGAGAACTGGTTGCAATCTCCCAGATGATTGAGATACAGGAGAGAAGAGGTCTAGGGACCATACCCTGGATTCTCCAGTGTTAATGGTTGAGGAGAAAAAGAAGAGCCAGCAAAGGAGACTGAGGAGCAGAACCACATAAAATAGAAAGAAGCCAGATGTTTTAAGTAGAAAAGGATAATCAGCTAAGTCAAATGCTGCAGATAGGTCAAGTAAGTTTAAAGCCTAAGAATTTAATGACATTGGTAATCGTTTTTTGTTTTGTTTTGTTTTGTTTAAGAGACAGGGCCTCACTTTCTCGCCCAGGCTGGATGTAGTGGTGCCATCATAGTTGATCGTAACCTCAAACTCCTGGCCCCATGGGATCCTCCCACCTTAGCCTCTCAAGTTGCTGAGACTGCATGTGCATGCCACCACACCTGGCTAATTTTTAAATTTTTATTTTTTGACGTAGAGTCTCTCTCTGTTGCCCAGGCTGGAGTGCAGTGGCAAGATCTCGGCTCACTGCAGCCTCTGTCTCCCAGGTTCAAGTGATTCTAATGCCCCAGCCTCTCAAGTAGCTGGGACTACAGGCACACACCACCACGCCTGGCTAATTTTTTAAAATTTTGAGTAGAGGCAATATTTCACCATGTTGGCTGGGCTGGTCTTGAACTCCTGACCTCAAGTGATCTGCCTGCCTTGGCCTCCCAAAGCACTGGGATTACAGGTGTGAGCCACTGCACCCAGCCTAGTTTTTAAATTTTTTATAGAAATGGGGTCCCACTATTTTGCTCAGGCTGGTCTCAAACTTCTGGGCTAAAGTGATCCTCCTGCCTCAGCCTTCCACGATCAGGGATTACAGGCATGAGCCACTGCAACATTTGTAATCTTAAAAAGAGCAGTTTCAGTGTAATTGGGGTGATGAACCTAAATGGTGTAGATTCAGAGACAGCAAGTATAGACAGCTCTTTAGAGTTTTGTAGTAAAGGGGATTGGTAACTAGAGAGGGAAGTGAGGTAAAGGGACTCTTAAGGTAGGAGAAATTTCCATCAAGTCATTTATGTTACAAAAAAAAAAAAAAGAGGTAAGAGAAATTACACTGTGCTGATGAAGGCTGTCAAGTCATGAAGAAAAAACTGATGATGTAAGAAGCTTATGGCCAGCACCGTAATCCCAGCACTTCGGGAGAATGAGGTGGGAGGATTGCTTGAACTTAGTAATTTGAGACTAGTCTGAGTATTATAGTGAGATCCTGTCTCTAAAAACAATGAAAATAAAAAATTAGGCATGGCGGTGAGCATCTCCCTGGTCCCAGCTACTTAAGAGGCTGAGGCAGGAGGATCACTTAAGCCTGGGAGATCAAGGCTGCAGTGAGCCAAGAGTGCGACACTGCACTCCAGTGTGGGTGACAGAGCAAGACCCCGTCTCAAAAAAAAAAAAAAAAGGCTTAGATTCCATTGTCTGTTACTGTAACCACTCTTTTGCATATACCTTCAACTCCTTTGCCCTGTATCCCTTTGTCATAATCATCTAGAAAACTCCAGTTCTCATTAAATTCAGTGCTCTGTCAATTCCACCCCTAAACCCACACAGCTGAAAAACAAAAACCAGGCAGAAAAGAACACAGCCATACTGACTAGTCTCATTTTAAATTTATGAACCTTAAGTGGGATATCTGGAAATCACTTGGTGCATTCACTCAACTAATCCTCTAGATAACTTTTCACTCCTTCCCTATCTTTAAATCTCCTGTCTTCACCAATAACTAATAATCTCTTTGTCTTGTTTTTCTTTTTCTTTTTCTTTTTTTTTTTTTTTGAGCCAGAGTCTCACTCCAGCTGCAACCAGGCTGGAGTGCAATGGCATGGTCTCGGCTCACTGCAACCTCTGCCTCCCAGGTTCAAGTTATTCTCCTACCTCAGCCTCCCAAGTAGCTGGGACTATCAGCATGTGCCCCCACACCTGGCTAATTTTTGTATTTTTAGTAGAGACAGTGTTTTACTGTGTTGACAAGGCTAGTAGCAAATTCCTGACCTCATAATCCATCTCGCCTCTATTTCTTTTCTTTTTTGAGATGGAATTTCACTCTGTTGCCCAGGTTGAAGTGCAGTGGAGTGTTATCGGCTCACTGCAACCTCTGCCTCCTGGGTTCAAGCAGTTCTCTTGCCTCAGCCTCCAGAGTAGCGGGACTATAGGCACATGCCACCATGCCTGACTAATTTTGTATTTTTAGTAGAGATGGGGTTTAACCATGTTAGCCAAGATGTTCTTGATCTCCTGACCTTGTGATTTGCCTGCCTCTGTCTCCCAAAGTGCTGGGATTACAGGCCTGAGCCACCACGCCTGGCCTCTTTTTTTTTTTTTTTTTTTTAATTGAGATGGAGTCTTGCTATGTCTCCCAGGCTAGATTGTAGTGGCATGATCTTGGCTCATTGCAACCTCTGCCTCCTGGGTTCAGGTGATTCTCCTGCCTAAGCCTCCCGGGTAGCTGAGACTACAGGTGCGTGCCACCACGCCTGGCTAATTTTTTGTATATTTAGTAGGGACGGGGTTTAACCATATTAGCCAAGATGGTCTTGAACTCCTGACCTCGTGATCTGCCCACCTCGGCCTCCTAAAGTGCTGGGGATTACAGGCGTGAACCACCTTGCCTGGCCTTTTTTTTAGACAAAGTCTCCCAGGCTGGAGTGAAGTGACGCTGTCTCAGCTCACTGCAACCTATGCCTCCTGAGCTCAAGCAATTCTCCTGCCTCAGCCTCCTGAGTATCTGGGATTACAGGTGCCTACCACCATGCCCTGCTAATTTTTGTATTTTTAGTAGAGGTGTGGTTTCACCATGTTGGCCAGGCTGATTTTGAACTCCTGACCTAAAGTTACTTCCTCGCCTCAGCCTCCCAAAGTGTTGGGATTACAGGCATGAGCCACTGCACCTGGCCTCTTTTTTTTTTGTTTTGCTTTTTTTTGAGATGGGGGTCTCACTTTGTCTCCTAGTCTGGAGTGCAATGGTGTGACCTTGGCTTACTGTAGCCTCGACTTCCCAGGCTCAAGTGATCCTCCTGCCTCGGCCTCCCTAGTAGCTAGGATTACAGCACTGGCCACTGCACCCAGCTAACTTTTGTATTTTTCAGAGAGACGGGGTTTCGCCATGTTGCCCAAGCTGTTCTCAAACTCCTGGACTCAAATGATCAGCCTGCCTTGGCCTCCCAAAGTACTGGGATTACAGATGTGAGCCACCACACCTGGCCTATTTCATTGAAAAAATAAAACCAATCCCAGGCTAACTTCCACACCACCCTGCCTATCTGCCTAAGTTTGTGCCCTTATATTTCATTTTCCCTCCTATTACTATGAACTGTCTATGCTTCCAATTAAATGCTTCCCCATCTTTTCACTTCTGTACTAGATCTCCTAACTTCCTACCAACTCAAGAAAATGGCTCCAGCACAGCAGTTTTCTGTTTCCTTGTTTTTTTCCTTTTGAGACAGAGTCTCACTCTGTCACCCAGGCTGGAGTGCAGTGGTGTAGTTACAGCTCACTGCAACCTCTGCCTCCCAGGTTCAAGTGATTTTCATGCCTCAGCTTCCTGAGGAGCTGGGACTATAGGAGTGTGCCACCATGCCCAGCTAATTTTTGTATTTTTAGTAGAGACAGTGTCACCATGTTTGTCAGGCTGGTCTTGAACTCCTCACCTCAAGTGATCACCCACCTCAACCTCCCAAAGTGCTGGGATTACAGGTATGAGCCACTGTGCCCAGCCCAGCATAGGAATTTTCTTCTGTTTCTTACATCATCATAATGAAACTATTAGAAGCATGGACGTTGATTTTTTTTTTTTTGTAAAGCCAAGCCAGCTGGGACCATATGTAAACTCAGAACAGAGAAAACAAAGAAAAATGTACTTGATATATGTTACTTGATGTAAAGTTATATTAAATTCTTCAAATACCTTAGTTTAATTGACACAGGAAGAATAATATCCTGAATGAAATCATTCTTTTTTAAAAAAAAAAAAAAAACTTTTATTTTAAGTTCAGGGATGCAAATACAGGTTTGTTACAAAGGTAAATTTGTATCATAGGGGTTTGTTGTATAGATGATTTCATCACCCAACTAATTATTAAGCCTAGTACCCATTAGTTGTTTTTCCTGATCCTCTCACCCTCCAAAAGTCCCCAGTGTTTATTATTCCCCTCTGTGTGTTCATGTATTCTCATCGTTTAGCTTCCACTTATAAGTGAGAACATGTAGTATTTGGTTTTCTGTACCTGTGTTAGGATGGCCTCCAGCTCCATCCATATCCCTGCAAAGGACATGGAAATTATTCTTTTCCATGCAAAGAACCCCTTTTTTTGTATTTTAATATAGAAATAATTTCTTAGATTCAACTTAATTGGAAAGCCATTATTTAGGCCTGGCACAGTGGCTCATGCCTCTAATCCCAGCACTTCAAGAGGCTGAGGCTGGTGGATCACAAGGTCAAGAGATGGAGACCATCCTGGCCAACATGGTGAAACCCCATCTCAACTAAGTATAAAAATTAGCTGGGTGTGGTGGCACAGGCCTATAGTCCCAGCTTATTTGGGAGGCTGAGGTAGGGGTATCACTTGAACCCAGAAGGTAGAGGTTGCAGCGAGCTGAGATCACACCTCTGTATTCCATCCTGGCAACAAAGCAAGACTACATCTCAAAAAAAAAAAAAGCCATTATTTAAGGTCCTGCAGATGTCTTGGTGAAACACATTTGACTTATGGGATATATAATAATTCATTATTATAAACTTTTTTTTTCCCCATAAGGCTTCCAGACAAGCTGCAGGAATTCCAGGGATTACTCCAACTGAAGAAAAGTGAGTAATTATTTTCTTGGAATCAAGTAGAGTCAATTCAAGACTAAACCATGTTTTTAGCTAATCATGGTAGCTCTTGCCAGTTAGGAGGAGGTTGAGGTGGAGGATCACTTGAGGCCAGGAGTTTAATGCTACAGTGAGCTATGATTGTGCCACTATATTCCAGCCTAGGCATCAGAGCCAGACCCTGTTTCTAAAAATAAATAAATAAATAGAAGACTAAGGTTTTTTGTGGTAGGACTAGGCAGACAGATGGAATAGAGTACGTAGTTCAGAAGACAAACCAAATATATATGATAAACCATATTTTTAGATTACTCATCTTATCCAATTCCTTTGATTGCCCTAAATTTACCTTGACACTTAACCTAAACTTTGTTAAGAACAGAAAAGAGGGTCATGTAAATCAAAATATTTCATTGCTTTCACTTCCCCTTACCAGAGAAAGCTAAAAAGAGAATTAAGATAGAAGGAAAGAAGGAAAAGATTGCCATAGCTGATCTGATGATTTTCATCAGCTGATGATGTCCATTGTTATCTCAGAGTTAGGTGCTGGATAGCTAAGTTGGATAGCTTTCCAGTATCTAAGTCAGATGTTCCTGTGGAGCTTTTTTATTTGGTATGAAGTGTTAAGAATTCTTAAAATAGCAGACAAATCCATATCCAAATATAACTATAGAAACATAGTAAGAAGGCAAATATAATTGAGTTTTGGATTTTGCAGTAATTTGAATTTCATCAACCTTTGTTCTCATTATTGACACAGTTAATTCAGAGTCAACTGTTGTTTTTCTGATTTTTCCAAGCTAAACTGATTATTTTATCATATGTTCCTCTTTTGTCAGAGATGGTAATCTTCCAGATATTGTGAATAATGGAAGTTTGCATGAGTTCCTGGTTAATTTGCATGAAAGATATGGGCCTGTGGTCTCCTTCTGGTTTGGCAGGCGCCTTGTAGTTAGTTTGGGCACTGTTGATGTACTGAAGCAACATATCAACCCCAATAAGACATGTAAGTTTACTTTTCTTTCTAATTACCTGATCCTTACCTTTTAAGAATGAATGTTTAGGCCAAGCATGGTGGCTCATGCCTATAATCCCAGCACTTTGGGAGGCTGAGGTAGGTGGATCACTTGAGACCAGGAGTTTGAGACCAAGCTGACCAATTGACAAAACCCCATCTCTGCTAAAAATACAAAAACTAGCCGAGTGTGGTGGCACACGCCTGTAATCCCAGCTACTCGGGAGGCTGACACATGAGAATCTCTTGAACCCGGGAGGCAGAGGCTTCAGTGAGCCAAGATTGTGCCACTGTACTCCAGCCTAGGCGACAGAGCAAGACTTGTTTCAAAAATAAATTAAATTAAATTTAAAAGAATGAATGTTTATAAATAAAGAACTGTATATATACATTGTTCTTGGATAGGAATAGTCAACATTTATTGAGTGCTTTGTACTATGTGATAGGCACTGTGCTGCAGTTTTATTACCTCATTTAAGATAGTATTTTAAATAATTGTGTTTTTCCTTAATTTATAAGTATTTATGATGAAATCTCAGTGTAAATTCCAACAAGATTTTTTTGGGACCCTGAAAAAATAATTCCAAGGTATATCTGGAAGAGTAAATGTACATGATCAGCCAGTAAATAATCTTAGAAAGAATATTAATGGGCTGGGCACGTGGCTCATACCTGTAATCCCAGCACTTTGGGAGGCCGAGGTGGGTTGATCATGAGATCAGGAGATCAAGACCATCCTGGCCAACATGGTGAAACCCCATCTCTACTAAAAATACAAAAATTGGCCGAGAATGGTGGTACGCGCCTATAGTCTCAGCTACTTGGGAGGCTGAGGCAGAATGATAGCTTGAACCCAGGAGGTGGAGGTGGCAGTGAGCTGAGATCACGCCACTGCCTGGGCAACAGAGCAAGACTCCATCTCAGAAAAAAAAAAAGAGAATATTAATGAGGGAAGTACTTGTATTATCAGTTAGTATAATGTATTATAAAGCTAGATTAATTTAAAGAATCTTGTACTAGCCAGGCGCAGTGGCTCACACCTATAAACCCAACACTTTGGGAGGCCTAGATGGGAGGATCACTTGAGCCTAGGAGTTCAAGATCAATCTGGGCAACATAGTGAAACCTCATCTCTACAAAAAAATACAAAAATTAGCCAGATGTGATGCGTGTGCCTATAGACCTAGCTACTTGGGAGGCTGAGGTAGGAGGATTGCTTCAGTTCAGGAGGTTGAGGCTGCATTGAGCCAAGGTCGCACCACTCTACTCTAGCCAGGCAGCCAGGGGACAGAGCAAGACCCTGTCACTTTAAAAAAAAAAAAAAAAGAAGAAGAAGAATCTCCTGGCCAGGCACGATGGCTCCTGCCTGTAGTCCCAGCACTTTGGGAGGCTGAGGCAGGTGGATCCCCTGAGGTCAGGAGTTGGAGACCAGCCTGGCCAACCTGGTGAAACCCTGTCTCTACTAAAAATACAAAAATTAGCCAGGCTTAGTGATACACGCCTGTAATCCCAGCTACTTGGGAGGCTGAGGCAGGAGAATCTCTTGAACCCAGGAGGCAGAGGTTGCAGTGAGCTAAGATCGAGCTACTGTACTCCAGCCTGGGTGACAGAGAGAGACTCCGTCTCAAAAAAAAAAACTCTCATACTGTGGTAGGGCTAGACAAACAGATGTAATCGAGTAGATAGTTCAGAAGACAAATGTATGTGATAAAGATAGCATTTTATGACAAAAGAGAAAAGTAATAAATGGTTTTGGGAATATTGGTTAGATTTGGAAAAAATAAATCTCATTCCCTGCCTGATTTGTTATTTTTTTTTCTCCCTCTTTTGCCCAGGCTAGAGTGCAGTGATACTATCATAGCTCATTGTATAACCTACAACTCCTGGGCTCAAGTGATCCTCCCACCTCAGCCTTCTGAGTAGGTGGGACTATAGGCATGCACCCCCATGCCTCGCTAATTTTTTTTTTACTTTTTAGTGGAGATATTAGGTCTCACCACGTTGCCCAGGGTGGCCTCCAACTCCTAGACTCAAGCAATTCTCCTATCTCTGCCCTGCAAAATACTGGGATTACAGGTGTGAGCCATTGCACCTGGCCTCTGCCTTATTCCTTATATCAAAATAAATTCTAGATGATTAAAATATCAGGTCATAAAGGTAATAAAGAAAACTTAGTTAAATATTAAATTTTTTCTCTTTGGTTGGGGAGAGTGTAGATAAACCTTTCTTACAATGGTATAAGATCTAGGAGCTATAAAACACAAGTTAGATAAACCTATCTACATAAAAATGAAAAATTTTAGTATAATAACAAACACCTTGAATGGATGCAGTAGCACATACCTGTAGTCTCAGCTACTCAGGAAGCTGAGGTGAGAGGATCACTTGAACTCAAGATTTGAAGACCAGTCTGGGAGACACATTGAGACTCTGTAATTTGAAAAACAAAGTCAAAATCACCTTGAGATTGGAAGAAAGAGATGGGAAAATTTTATGCATCAAGTGTAACAATGATGTATAGTAATCGATTATCATATTTTTGTTAAATAAAAAGGCACCGTGACAAAATTTAAAAGAAATGGAAAAGCAATTTACCACCAATATGTTAAATATATAGAGTACATAAAAACTAATAAGAAAAAATAGGCCAGGTGTGGTGGCTCATGCCTGTAATCCCAGTACTTTGGGAGGCTAAGGTGGGCGGATCACCTGAGGTCAGGAGTTCGAGATCAGGCTGGCCAACATAGTAAAACCCCGTCTCCACTAAAAATACAAAAATTAGCTGAGCGGGGTGGCAAGTGTCTGTAATCCCAGCTACTCGGGTGGCTGAGTCAGGAGAATCGAATGCAGGAGGCAGAGGTTGCAGTGAGCCCAGATCACAACATTGCACTCTAGCCTGGGTGAGAAGAGCAAAACTCTGTCTCAAAAAAAAATAAAAATAAAAAATATTTGAGAAATTAAAGCAGTTAAGGGAATTATGCAAAACAATTGCCATGCTTTCAGCTATGATCCTTTACCTCCCTAATCGCTTGTTCTCTTACAGGAAATCTTTTTGAGTGATTATTTTGATACAGAAATATTTAATTTGTTTCAGTGGACCCTTTTGAAACCATGCTGAAGTCATTATTAAGGTATCAATCTGATGGTGGCAGTGTGAGTGAAAACCACATGAGGAAAAAATTGTATGAAAATGGTGTGACTGATTCTCTGAAGAGTAACTTTGCTCTCCTCCTAAAGGTAAGGTGATAAGTAGTTTGATATAGTGTTCTACAACATAGATAATAGTTTTTTTTTTTTTAATATTCATGTGTCCTGTTTTTGCTACTTTTTTCCTTCCTGTCTCTCTAAGCTAATTTTATTCTTCTGTAATTAAAAACAACAATAACAAAACACACATACCCAAAAAAGAAAAGAAAACAAAAATCTTGACATCTAGACTCATTGTATAAGTTGAAATGATGAGAGCAGAGAGCACCTTAAGGAAGTTTTATGTATATATATATGTGTGTGTGTGTGTATGTGTGTATGTGTGTGTGTATATATATATATATATATATATATATATATATATATTTTTTTTTTTTTTTTTTTTTTTTTTTTTTCTGAGACAGTCTTGCTCTATTGCCCAGATTGGAATACAGTGGTGTGATCTCGGCTCACTGCAACCTCCACCTCCCAGGTTTAAGCAATTCTTGTGCCTCAGCCTCCCTAGTAGCTGGAATTACAGGCGCACACCACTATGCCTGGCTAATTTTTGTATTTTTAGTAGAGATGGGGGTTTCGCCATGTTGGCCAAGGTGGTCTCTAACTCCTAACCTCAAGTGGTCCACCCACCTCAGCCCCACAAAGTACTAGAATTACAGGTGTGAGCCACTCTGTCCAGCCATCTGTATATATATTTTTTGAGACAGGATCTCACTTTGTCATGCAGGCTGGAGGGCAGTGGCTGGATTATGGCTCACTACAGTCAGTCTGGACTCTTAAGCTAGCATTTCCCAAAACATATTCTGAGCCTATCTGAAACAGTTCTTCTTGTAAAAATGCATAATATTGGCCAGGCGTGGTGGCTCATGCCTGTAATCCCAGCACTATGAGAGGCTAAGGCGGGTGGATTGCCTAAGCTCAGGAGTTCACAACCAGCCTGGGCAACACAGTGAAACCCCATCTCTACTAAAATACAAAAAATTAGCCATGTGTGGCGGCATGTGCCTGTAGTCCCAGCTACTTAGGAGGCAGAGACAGGAGTATCACTTGAACCCGAGAGGCAGAGGTTGCCCTAAGCCAAGATCGCACCACTGCACTCCAGCCTGGGTGACAGGGCAAGACTGTCTAAAAAGAAAGAAAAAAAAAAAATACAGATTATTGGGCCTCTACTTTGACATACTAAATTACTGGGAGAGGGACCTGACTTTTTTTTTTTTTGAGACTGAGTCTCACTCTTGTTGCCCAGGCTGGAGTGCGGTGTCACGATCTTGCCTCACTGCAACCTTTGCTTTCCAGGTTCAAGCGATTCTCCTGCCTCAGCTTCCCTAGTAGCTGGGATTACAGGCGCGTGCCACCATGCCTGGCTAATTTTTCTATTTTAGTAGAGACGGGGTTTCACCATGGTGGCCAGGCTAGTTTCGAACTCCTGACTTCAGGTGATCCACCTGCCTTGGCCTCCCAAGTTGCTCGGAGTATAGGCATGAGCCACTGTGCCCGGTCAAGACCTGACATTTTTAAGAAATTCTACAGATGATTGCAAGTTTTTCTAACAACAATACTAATCCATATCATTTCCTTTTTTGCCCCTAAAGATTCTTAGCTGAGCCCTGTGTGCTACCTGACAGTTCTCTGAATCTCCATGGCATTATTCCAGACCTTCAGCCTCACTGTAATATTGCTAGTCATACCCAACCCCTTTGCTTGCTACAGATGTCCTTGCCTTCTGCTTTGCTGAGATTATGTGAACTTCCACATGAACTCCATCACTCTCCTATTCCCCCACTAACAAACTCTATCCATCCCAGTCCTTTGTTTTTTCTCTTGATTTTAAATCTTAAAGAATCCTTCCTTCTGGGCAAAGCTAATTCATTTATTTAAAATTAGTGTAATTTATGAAAGTAGTATATGGTTGCTGTAGAAAATAGCAAGATCTAACAGTTTAAGGAAATCACCCCTAATTTTACTGTAGAAATACATATTGTTGAGATTATACAGTATGTACAGTTTTATATGCTTTTTTTACTTTAAAACATACAGATGGCCAGGTGCAGTGGCTCATGCCTGTAATCCCAGCACTTTGGGAGGCCGAGATGGGCAGATCACGAGGTCAAGAGATCAAGACCATCCCGGCCAACATGGTGAAACCCCGTCTCTACTAAAATAGAAAAATTAGCTAAGCATGGTGGCATATGTCTATAATCTCAGCTACTCAGGAGGCTGAAGCAGGAGAGGCCTCACTTGTTTTCTTTTAGTTCTTCAGATGTAACCTGTTCCCTCCTATCTCAGGGCGTTTCTATGCTAGTCCCATTTCGTGGAATGCATCTCCAGTCATCCACACACCTAGCTAATGTGTGTTCATTTTTCAGCTCCCAGTTTAAATGTCACTTCCCCAGGGAAGCTATCTCTGATCATCCCACATTGCTAGATAGGTCCCCCTTTTATTTATTTCATTTTTATTTTTTAAGACTGAGTCTGCTGTGTTGCCTAGGCTGCAGTGCAGTGACCTGATCATAGCTCACTGTAGCCTCAAATTCCTGGGCTCATGGATCCTCCCACCTCAGCCTCCTGAGTAGCTGGGACTACAGGGATGTGCCACTGTGCCTGGCTAGTTGTTTTTTAAATTTTTTTGTAAAGATGTGTGTCTCATTAAGTTTCCTAGGCTGGTCTTGAACTCATGGCCTTAAGTGTTCCTCCCACCTTAGTTTCCCAAAGTTCTGGGATTGCAAGCATGAGCCACTGCACTCAGCCAGGTTCCCCTTTTAGATGCTATTATAACACCCTGTGCCTTTCCTTTACAACACTTTTCCCAGTTTGTAATTCTGTTTATTTATTTACTTACTTACGTATTTATTTGAGATGGAGTATCCCTCTATTGCCCAGGCTGGACTGCAGTGGTGCAGTCTTGGCTCACTGCAACCTCCACTTCCTGGGTTCAAGTGATTCTCCTTCCTCAACCTCCCAAGTAGCTGGGATTACAGGTGCACACCACCACTCCCAGCTAATGTTTGCGTTTTTAGTAGAGACGGGGTTTCACCATGTTAGCTGGTTTGGTCTCACACTCCTAGTCTCAGGTGTTCCACTCGCCTCAGCCTCCCAAGTGCTGGGATTACAGGTGTGAGCCCAGCTGTAACTCTATTTGTAATCCCTTGAGTGTCTGTCTCCCTCACTTAAGTGTGTGCTCCATGAAGGTAGGGACTAGTCTATTTTGATTACTGCTATGTACTTGGCTTTTGTTATAGAGCAGGCCCCCAGTCAATATTTATTAAATCAGTGAATGAATACTTATAACTTAAAGTTCCAGAATTCTTTGACTCCTCTCTTACTTCCATAGTTGTATTCTTTCTTTTTTCTCCTCTGAAACATTTTTCCCAGCCCTGCCTGGCTAACTTCTACTCCAGTCTCCAATTTATTTAAGTATGCTTTCCTCTATGTACCATTTCTAAACTTCTGTAACAACTGGATATATTTACATAAAATTAAGATGATTTTTTTCTTTTTTTCTTTTTTTTTTTTTGAGACAGAGTCTTGCTCTGTCGCCCAGGCTGGAGTGCAGTGGTGCGATCTCGGCTCACTGCAACCTCCACCTCCCAGGTTCAAGTGATTCCCCTGCCTCAGCCTCCCAAGTAGTTGGAGTACAGGCGCACGCCGCCACACATGGCTAACTTCTGGTATTTTAGTATTTACAGGGTTTCACCATGTTGGCCTGGATGATCTTGATCACCTGAGCTCGTGATCTGCCTGCCTCGGCCTCCCAAAGTTCTGGGATTACAGGCGTGAGCTACCATGCTGACCCAATATTTTTCTTTTTTTATTTTAAAAATGTTTCACGTAGAGGTGGGGTCTCACCATGTCGCCCAGGCTGGTCTCAAACTCCTGGGCTCAAGCAGTCTACCCACTTCAGCCTCCCATGATGAGATCCTGTCTCTAGAAAAAAAAAAAAAAGACAAAAATTAGCTGGGCATGGTGGCGTATGCCTGTGGTCCCAGCTACTCGGGAGTGTGAGGTGGGAGGATCGATTGAGCCTGGGAGGTGGGGGTTGCAGTGAGCCAAGTTTGTACCACTGCATTCCAGCCTGGGTGGCAGAGTAAGACCCTGTTTCAAAAATAAATAAATAAATAAAATCCATTTGGTCAGTTTGGGTTTATTTTCCTTTCCCTCTTCTATAACTTTGTTCATTCTTTATGAAAATGTTCTGACTACACATCGTAAGCATTTTCGTATTTAAATACCTGGTAGCTTCTTATGAATATGCCTTATTAACTTTAAAAGTATCCATTTAAAAAAATTTTTTTGCTGGGTGTGGTGGCTCATGCTTGTAATCCCAGCACTGGGAGGCTGAGGCGGGTGGATCACGAGGTCAGGAGTTCGAGACCAGCCTGGCCAACGTAGTGAAACCCCATCTCTACTAAAAATACAAAAAATTAGCTGGGCGTGGCACCTGTAATCCTAGTTAGACAGAAGGCTGAGGCAGGAGAATTGCTTGAACTTGGGAGGCAGAGGTTGCAGCAAGCTGAAATCCTGCCACTGGACACCAGCCTGGGTGACAATATGAGACTGTCTCAAAAAAAAATGTGTAGTTACTTAGTAGATATAAATATTTGTGGGGCACATGAGATATTTTGATACAGGCATGCAATGCGTAATAATCACATCAGGGTAAATTGCGTATCTTTTTTTTTTTTTTCTTTTTTGAGTCAAGGTCTTACACTGTTGCCCAGGCTCAAGTACAGTAGCACGATTATAGCTCACTGCAGCATCAAATTCCTGATCTGAAGGGATCGTTCTGCCTCAGCCTCCTGAGTAGCTAGGACCACAGGCACAAGCCACCATGCCCAGCTAATTTTTGTATTTTATATGTAGAGATGCAGTCGCACTATGCTTCCTAGGCTACTCTTAAAATCCTGGTCTCAAGTGATCCTCCTGCCTCAGACTCCTGAAACACTGAGATTACAGGTGTGAGCCACTGTGCCTCACAGGCCTTTACAGTATCCACTTTTAAAAATTACATTTGGAAGCTGGGCATAGTGGCACATATCTGTAGTCCCAACTACTCAGGAAGCTAGGTGGAAGGATCACATCAGCCCAGGAGTTCAAGGGTATAGTGAGTGATAATTGTGCCTGTAAATAGTCACTGCACAGGACCCCATTAAAAAATATATATATAGTTGGTAAATGTTGAATGCCATTTTTCCCATATGGAAGTTCTGGTTGAAACTCACGCTTTCCATTTAAGACTTGAGACTGACTTTCTCAGTCCAATATAAGCATTAATTAATATATTTATTCTGCTCTGCACACTTCTGCTTCTAAAAACAAACTGAACAAGATCTTTCTTTACCTGTGGTTGCTGCTGATTAGTTTCTATCTTTTCCAGCTTCCATCTGTAACTGATAGCCAATATTCACAGGGCTATCAGGAGGCTTGTGTACCCAAATTCCCATTCTCTCATTGTTACCATTCCTGTTTTGTATCTCAAGGTTCTGTACTGGTGGTGCACACATCATGTTCTCTGAACCTCTCAGGTTGCCTGCTTGTTGTTTGCCATAGCTGTTCCTGTTACCTCTCATTGTCCTCCCTGGGGGCAGTTATGTTTCCTCTATTTAAGCACTCACCAGTCAGAATCTTCCTGTTCTGCTTAAATATCTAACATTTGTCAGTAAGAAATATTTTTGTATTTAATTGTGTATCTCCAGGAATTTTGCCCATTTCTCTTTGCTTTGCTTTCAATCATGATAAAAGCACCTTTTTCTTTTCAGTAATATTATTGTTAAAAGCCTTAATTATTTCATCTTCTCTGCTTGAAACTAATTCTAACTTCTTTAATCTTTTATCACAAGCTCTGTTTTCCAAACTTTCAATCTTTTCTCTTGTTCCATTGTTTTATCCTCCTACCCATTGAGAGGCAAATTGAGGTGGTTTTTAAGTTTTAGTTCGTAGACTGTGTCCTTAGGTGAGAAATTTACTTTAGGTTTATATTGTCAACCCCGTAGTACAAGCCAGGTACTTAATTTAGGCATTAGTCAGTGATATAGTTTGAATATTTGTCCCTGCCCAAATCTCACGTTGAACTGTAATCCCCAATGTTGGGAATGGGGCTTGGTGGAAGGTGATTGGATGGTAGGAGTGGAGTCTTCATGGCTTGGTGCTATTCTCATGATAGTGAGTGAATTCTTGTGAGTTAGTGTTTGAAAGTGTGTGGTACGTTGCCCTTCTCTCTTGCTCCTGCTTTTGCCATGTGTTCTGCTACCTCCGCCTTGCCTTCTGCTATGATTATAACCTTCCTGAGGCCTTATCAGAAGCTGGGTAGATACCTGACACCATGCTTTCTTTATAAATTACGAAGTCTCAGCTGGGTGTGGTGGTTCACGCTTGCAGTCCCAGCACTTTGGGAGGCCACGGTGGGCTGATCATGAGGTCAGGAGTTCAAGACCATCCAGGCCAATATGGTGAAATGCTGTCTCTACTAAAAATGCGAAAATTAGCTGGGCGTGGTGGTACGTGCCTGTAGTCCGAGGTACTAAGGAGGCTGAGGCAGAAGAATTGCTTGAACCCGGGAGGCAGAAGTTGCAGAGAGCCGAGATTCCACCACTGCACTCCAGCCTAGGCGACAGTGTGAGATTCCGTCTCAATCAATCAATCGATCAATAACCGAGTCTCAGGTATTTGTTTATAGCAATGTAAGAATGGTCTAGTACAGTCAGAAATCACTATTAAATAAATGACCAGTAAGAACACTTAAAGAGTGCTATTATCAGAGCATCCTCCTTCTCCCTACCAATGGTTTCTTTAAGACCAGGTAAAACAATGCTATTTCCCAGAATTATCGCCTTAAAATTAGTTATATGCTTCATATTGCCATGATAAACATTTTGGTTTTTTTTTTTTTTTTTGGTCCAGATCTGAGTTCCTGTTCTTACTAAATCCTCTAATGGGCTCTTGTCCTCTTAACCTCATCTCATGAGTTTGACTTTTTCCTGCCCTGGGCATCTTTGCTTCAAGAATGTGTGTAAACCTACACTTTAATTCTGTGAGTGTAACTTCTCTCTTCTGTGTGCCTCAGTCCCATATTTTTCTTTGCCTTTTAGGCTAAATTCTGCTTAAACAGGTATTTCTGGATTGTAGAAGTTATGACTGTTGTGCAGAATCTGCTTAATTGACAGTTTAGTAAGAATATTAATAGCCAAAATTACTGAGTTAACTGGTTTAATAACTTACATTAACTCATTTAATCTTCACAAGAACTTTATAGGTAGGTATTACAAATTTACCCCTTTTTACAGATGAAGAAAGTGAAGCATAGAGTGGTTAAGTAGCTTGTCCAAGGTCATACAGCTAGTAAATAAGTAGTAGGATTAGGAATTGATTCCAGTCAGTCTGAGTCCAGAGTTTTATATTTAATCACAAGGCTATCTTGCCGCTCTAGCTTGGTTCTGCTCCCCTGGGATATATTCTTGCTTTTGCTTGACTAATTTTTTAAAATCATCTTTAGTATTGTAGTTAATAATATCCTAATACAAGGTGGAATTAAAATCACTTGCTTCTATAATTCTAATAATTTAAAAATAATTATGGAATAATTACTTAATGACATTTTTAAAAAGTCTCAGTTCTTTTCAAAAAGAAAGTTTATATTTTTTCTAAACAACAGATATCTATCTATATATAGATATAGATAGATATAAATATGCATAGAGAGATAGATAGATATATTCCATAATCTTATCTGTTGAATTGTAAGCCTGCCTCCAGGTAGAATTTTATCTTGAGCTTTATTTTTCTGTGATAACAATTTTATGTTAGTTGAAATTACTGTAGCGTTTTAATGTGGACATTCTGAAGACATCTATAAATGATCATACCCTTATTTAGGATGCAAGATAAGATTAGTAGCATATATTTCTTGGGTCTTTCAGTTTATACATCATATACATGTGATTTATATAACATAAAAATGTAGCTAATAGAATACTCCAGTATAGATAACTTTACTGTTATTCAACAACTAGATAGTTATTTCAGGTAAATGTACATATATTCACACAAGACAACATTTGAAGAGCTGTTCTTAAAAGAAGTCCTTTAGGAAAGGAAAGTATTTATCCTTATTTGGACATTTTTACCAATAGTAAGTTAATATGTAATACTGAACTATCAAATGAAGCTCATCAGAATTCTCATTCAATATAGTGAAGATCGGCCAGGCATGGTGCCTCACACCTGTAATCCCTACACTTTGGGAGGCCAAGGCAGGCAGATCACCTGAGGTTGAGAGTTCAAAACCAGCCTGGCTAACATAGTGAAACCCCATTTCTCCTAAAAATACAAGAAATTAGCTGGGCATGGTAGCACGTGCCTGTAATGCCAACTACTCAGGAGGCTGAGGCAGGAGAATTGCTTGAACCTGGGAGGCAGAGGTTGCAGTTAGTGGAGATCATGCCATTGCACTCCAGCTTGGGCAACAAGAGTGAAACTCCATCTCAAAAAAATATATACTGAAGATTCAGAAACTGAAAGAGACCAGGCGCAGTGGCTCACACCTGTAATCCCAGCACTTTGGAAGGCTGAGCCAGGCAATTCACCTGAGGTCAGGAGTTTGAGGCAGAGGTTGCAGTGAGCCAAGATTGCACCACTGCACTCCAGCCTGGGCAACAGAGCTAGACTCCATCTCAAAAAATAATAATAATAAATAATTAAAAAATAAAGAACTATAATAGGGGCTACTCTAAAGAGAACTCTGAAGAATATAGGACTCCAGCTGGGCACAGTTACTTAGCTTATAATCCCAGCACTTAGAGAGGCTGAGGGGGGAGGATTGCTTGAGTTCAGGAATTTAAGACCATCCTGGGCAAAATGGCAAGACCCTGTCTCTACAAACAAAAATTTTTAAAAAATATATTAGCTGGATGTGGTAGTGCATGCCCATAGTTCCAGCTACTCAGGAGGCAAGGCAGGAGTATGGGAAGATCCCTTGAGCCTAAGAGCTACAGGATGTAGTGTGCAGTGATCACTCCAGCCTGGGCTGGAGTGCAGTAGCATGATCACTGTACACTACATCCTATAGTTTCTGGGCTGCTTTGTCTTAAAAAAAAAAAAATGGAATAGCAGATATAAGTTAACAGTCACAAACCCCAGGGCTGAGACAGAGGATACTCAAAAGATCCCTCTTCCACAGGACTCAGATTCGGGCTTATTGGAGGAACCACAGCTGCTATGAATGGCAGAGAGATTGCTGTGGTGCCACATTAGCAAAACTTTCTGGAAATCTGCCGTTTGGACCTGGTTGGAAATTTATCTCCTAGTATGCTATCCTCTAAGGTGGTGGGGAAAGCTGTCCATGGAGAGGTGTCTCACCTGAGGCACAACTTTTTGGGGGACTTGGCAGGGCAAGCTGCTAGCCACTCCATGCTGCAGGAGGTGCTGCAGGGGTTGGAGGACATCTCCTACAAAAAGCAACAAGGGGAGGGCTGGTGGGGGAAGCTGCTGACTGCTTTTCAGTGTACTGCAGGACCCTGACACTGGAAAGCTTCAGACATCACAATGGCCTGCTCATATGATGAGCACAGGGGAACCTGGAAGCAAAACTCTTCTTACAAATGTCTCTCTAGCACCTTTTAATGGGAAAGCTTAACATCATGCCAGATGGCAAAGGGAAAATATGTAAAGGACCCAAGTTGATTTTTATATTACTATTATTTTTTTAATTAGAGATGATGGTCTCACTGTGTTGTTCATTCTGGTCTCAAACTTCTGGTCTCAAGTGATCCTCCTGCCTCAGCCTCCCAAAGTGTTGGGATTACAGATGTACATCACCATACCAGACCTGCAAGTCTATTTTAACAGCAAGGCAAAAAGAATGAATTTATAGGTCAGGGGTAATACGTTTGTAACTGATACAATGTCTTTGAATTTTATTAATTTTTTTTTACATGAACCAACTTTTTTCTTTATATATTGTTTGTTTTCTAATTTTGTTTATGTTCTTATGTTTATTTCCTTCCTTCAGCTTTCATTGGTTTGAATTTGCTATTTTTCTAGTTTCTTGAGATGGATGCTTAAGATGGTTAATAAATAGCCCTTTCCTTACCAATATATGGATTTAAATCTATACATTTCCCTCTATATTTCTGTTGTATACAAGTTTTGATGTGCTATGTTTCCATTATCATTTGGTTCACAATAGTTTCTAATTTCCATTGTGCTTTCTTCTTTAGCTCACGAATTATATACAAGTATAGTGGTTAAATTCCAGAAACGTAAAATTTTTCTAGCTATCTATTTTGTATTGATTTCTAGCTTAATTGCACAAATGGCAGAGAACATACCTTCAATGATTTCAATCCTTTGAAATGTTTTCGAGACTTGTTCTGTGTCCCTGTGTCCCTCATAGTCCCTCCTTGTCTCAAATTTTGGCCTCCTAAAGCTCTGGCATTACAGGCATGAGTCACTGTGTCCAGCCTCTGTCAGTTTTTAGTTTATATTTTTGGAATTTAGGAAACTGAATGTTTCCCAACTTAGTCTTATTATATATTCCTGGTACTGACTACTTTGCCATTATGAAATATCCCTCTTTATCTCCAGTAATCCTTCATGCCTTAAAGTTTATTTTTCCTGATATTAACTCCACCAGCTTTTTTTTCAGCTTTCCTTGTTCATTTTAGCTGCTGAGAGTTTTGTCCCTCTGTAATTGTGGATTTTTGTATTTTTTATTTTAGTTCTATTGAGCTCTGTCATGTTTGTTTATGTGTGGGTGGGTGGGTGTTTTATTTTTGCTTTAGAGACAGGTCTTACTCTGTCATCCAAGCTGGAATGCAGTAGTGTGATCATGGATCGCTACAGCCTTGCATACCTGGTCTCAAGCGAACCTCCCAAGTAGCTGATACTACAGGTGTGCACCACCATGCCTTGCTGATTGTAAAATTTTTTTGTAGAGTTGGAGTATCACTATGTTGCCTAGATTTGTCTCAAACTCCTAGCCTCAAGCAGTCCTCCACTCTGACCTCCTAAAGCTCTGAGATTACAAACATGAGCAACTGTGTCCAGCATCTGTCAATTTTTGGTTTATATGTTTGGAAGTTAGAAAATTGAGTGTTTCCCAACTTAGTCTTATTATATATTCCTGTTACTGACTACTTTGTCATTATGAAATATCCCTCTTTATCTATAGTAATACTTCTTACCTTAAAGTTTATTTTTCCTGTTATTAACTCCACTAGCTTTCTTGCAGTTAGTATTTAATGTTTTATCTTTTTCCTTTTTTTTTTTTGAGACAGAGTCTCTCTCTGCCACCTGGGCTGGAGTGCAATGGTGCAATCTCGGCTCACTGCAACCTCTGCCTCTTGGATTCACACGATTCTCCTGCCTCAGCATCCCGAGTAGCTTGTATCACAGACGCACACCACCACACCTAGCTAATTTTTATATTTTTAGTTGAAACGGGGTTTTGCTCTGTTGGCCAGACTGGTCTTGAACTCCTGACCTCATGATCCACCCACCTTGGCCTCCCAAAGTGCTGGGGTTACAGGCGTGAGCTATGGAGCCCGGCCTCTATGTCTTTCTTTCATCGCTCTTTACTTCATGTGTGTATTTATGTCTTAAATTTTCCCTCTGCTTTTATTTTATGTAAAGATAAGGGTCGATTCTACCGTAAATCCAGGATGATCTCATTGAAGATCCTTAATTTAATTACATCTACAAAAAAATTTTCTTGTTTTTTTTGAAAGAATCTCACTCTGTCGCCCAGGCTGGAGTGCAGTAGCATGATCTTGGCTCACTGTAGCCTCCTTCTCCCGGATTCAAGTGATTCTCCTGCATCAGCCTCCTGAGTAGCTAGGATGATAGGCATGTACCACCACACCTGGCTAATTTTTGTATTTTTAGTAGAGATGGGGCTTCACCATGTTGGCCAGGCTGGTCTCAAATTCCTGACCTCAGGTGATCCACCCACATTGGCCTCCCAAAGTGCTAGGTTTACAGGTATGAACCACTGCACCTGGCCTAGTGCTTGTAATCTTTTTACTAGACTCTGTTTTTATTCCATAGATATTTAATAAATATTTGGTGAAGGAAGGAATAACAAAGAGACTCTGAGAGGTTTCTATCACTAAAGTATGTTTAGGACTTTTATATATATTCATATATTTATTGATTACTATGTCACAGGCATTCTGTGGCAGACTTTTCATTATTTTTAATTAGATACTAAGATTTTGGTCTTTTAATTTCCATTGGATTTAAGGTTTTACTATCTTTGAGTTTTTAATTTATATTTTCTGTTTTTATTGTTTTAATAGTGGTTCTGTTTTGTTTTACATATCAGCCCTTTGCCAGAAGCTGAACCTGAGACATTGAGGATACAATTATAGATGGAGCTAGTGTTAGGCTGACAGATTGCATACCTGAATGTTCACTTTAGTTACAGAGTTTAACTGTGTTTGCTATTAAATGAATCGACTTAGTAATATTTTCTGAGATTTAGAAAGAAGAAATAGTAATCATTGTACTTATCTGTTCTTTTTCAGCTTTCAGAAGAATTATTAAATAAATGGCTCTCCTACCCAGAGTCCCAGCACGTGCCCCTCAGCCAGCATATGCTTGGTTTTGCTATGAAGTCTGTTACACAGATGGTAATGGGTAGTACATGTGAAGATGATCAGGAAGTTGTTCGCTTCCAGAGGAATCATGGCACAGTAAGTCTGGGGCTAAATTTAAAATTATTCTTTCAGGGTAGGCATGGTAGCTCATGCCTGTAATCCCAGCACTTTGGGAGGCTGAGGTCAGAAGTTTGAGACCAGCCTGCCCAATACAGTGAAACCCTGTCTCTACTAAAAATGCAAAAATCAGCCAGGTGTGGTAGTGGGTGCCTGTAATCCCAGCTAGTCAGGAGGCTGAGGCACAAGAATTGCTTGAAACTGGGAGGCGGAGGTCACAGTAAGCCAAGATCACGCCACTGCACTTCAGCCTGGGTGACAGAGTAAGAGTCTGTCTAAAAAACAAATAAATAAAATAGGCCAGGTGCGGTGGCTCACGCCTGTAATTCCAACACTTTGGGAGACGGAGGTGGGTAGATCATCCGAGGTAAGGAGTTTGAGACCAACCTGACTAACATGGTGAAACCCCTTCTCTACTAAAAATACAAAAAAATTAGCTGGGCATGGTGGCATATGCCTGTAGTCCCAGCTACTTGGGAGGCTGAGGTAGGAGAATTGCTTGAATCTGGGAGACAGAGGTTGCAGTGAGCCAAGGTCGAGCTGCTGTGCTCCAGCCTGGGAGACGCGAGTGAGACTCCATCTCAAAATAATTAATTAATTAATTTAATTAAATAAGTTATTCTTTCATCATTAGCCAGGCATGGTGGCATGTGCCTGTTGTCCCAGCTACTGAAGCTGAGGCAGGAGGATTACTTAAACCCAGGAGTTCAAGGCTACAGTGAGCTATGATTGCAGCACTACATTCCAGCCTTGGAGACAGTGAGGCCCTGTCTCTAAAAAAATAATAATAATAATTCTTCATCCTACTGGGTAGTTTAATAATGCAGATTGTTGTCTATTAAGAACAAGGCTTGGCTGGTTGTAGTGGCTCACGCCTGTAAGCCCAGCACTTTGGGAGGCCAAGGCGGGCAGATCACTTGAGGTCGGAAGTTCGAGACCAGCCTAGCCAACATTGCAAAACCCCATCTCTACTAAAAATACAAAAACTAGCCAGGCATAGTGGCTTGCGCCTGTAATTCAAGCTACTTGGCAGGCTGAGGCATGAGAATTGCTTGAACCCAGGAGGCAGAGGTTATTGTGAGCCAAGACTACCCTACTGCGCTTCAGCCTAGGTGATGGAATGAGACTCTTGTCTCAAAAAAAAAGAGAGATCTCACTATTGTTTCCATGATTTTCTTCCAGTTGCTGATATCTATCCTGCATATTTTTATGCTGGTGTTTTTTTTCTTTCCTTTCTTATAACCTCAAAATAGAAATAATTTCAAACTTACAGAAAAGTTACAGTTAATACAAGGAACTCCCTCCCTCCCATATATCCTTTACCCAGGTTCGGCAATTGTTTACATTTTGCTGCACATGCTTTTGTCATTCATTTTCTATCTATATCCATTCCTCCCCCTTTCCTCAAATCACTGGAGAGTAAATTGAACATTTTGCCTGCTTGCCCCTAAATATTTCAAGTGATGTTTTCCTATAAGCAAGGATATTCTCTTATGTAGTGACAACAGAGTTATCAAATTTCTTTGGTTATATCAATAATAATCTTGTAGATTCACAGCCTCATCCCTTCCGATTCCAGGACCCAACTCATGATCACTCAGTACTTTTAGAGATCAGACCTCTTTAATCTGGAACAGTTCCTTAGCTTTTCTTCATTTATTGACCTTTACATTTTTGGATAGTACAGGACAGTTATTTTGTAGACTATCCTTCAATTTGAGTTTGTCTGATATTTCATGAGTAGATTCAAAATATATATTTTTGGCAAGAATTTGATGTTTTCTTAATATTACTAAAAGTTGTCAGAGGAAACTTTTCAGACTGTAAACAGGACTTATTCTTCCTCAAATGATGTTTTTTCTTTCTTTTCTTTCTTTCATCTTTCTTTCTTCTTTTTCTTTCTCTCTCTCTCTTTCTTTTCTTTTCTTTCTTTCTTTTTTTTTTTTAAATATCTACAGCCTTGCCACCAGAGTGGGCTGTCAAGGATTTTTTTTTTTTTTTTGTATAAATTTATGGGTTATATGTATAATTTTATTACATGCATAGATCGTGTATTGGTGAAGTCAGGGCTTTTAGTGTATCCATCACCCAGATAATGTACATTGTACCCATTAAGTGATTTCTTATCATCCTCCTGCCCACCCCCGAAATGATCTTTTAATGTCTGAAATACCAAGGGATTGCCATTGTCCAGTTTTGCCACCAAGAATAATAACCAATTCGTAAATTCAGAGCCAATGACAACTGCATCATGACTGCCACTGGGATAAAAACAGTTGGAAGATGTCATCACTTGTAAGATGCATAACTGATTTCACAGGTGTTAAAATATGAAAAAACATACATCTTACCTTCAGTTGCATATTATATTTCCTAACTGCCTCCCAAAAACATTGTCCCAAGTATTTTCCACCAATATTAGTGTGCTCTTACCCTGTACTTTTGGCAACATTTAGAACTGTTGCTCCTTAAATATTTGCCTTTCTAGGCCAGGTACAGTGGCTCATACCTGTAATCTCAGCACTTTGGGAAGCCAAGGCAGGAGGATTACTTGAGCCTAGAAGTTCAAGACCAGCCTGGGCAACACAGTGAGACCTCTATCTCTACAAAAAAAAAATTTTTTTTTTGAGACAGAGTCGTGCGCTGTCACCTAGGCTGTAGTGCAGCGGCAGGATAACGGCTCACGGCATCCTCCGCCACCCGGGTTCAAGCGATTCCTGTGCCTCAGCCTCCTGAGTACCTGGGACTACAGGCATGCACTACCACGCCTGGCTAATTTTTTTCTTTTTAATTTTACTAGAGACAGCATTTCACTATGTTGACCAGGATGATCTCAATCTCCTGACCTCATGATCCACCCGCCTTGCCTCCCAAAGTGCTGGGATTACAGGCATGAGTCACCATGCCCGGCCTATACAAAAAATTTTTTAAAAAATTAGTCAGGTGTGGTGGTATGCATGCCTGTAGTCCCAGCTACTTGGGAGACTGAGGCAGGAGGATCATTTGAGCCTGGGAGGATCACACCACTGTACTCCAGCCTGAGTGATAGAGTGAGACCCTGTCTCAAAAAAAAAAATTTACCTATCCAATAAGCCAAAAATGACATTTAGTGATTGAAATATATAGTAGTTTGTTGTTGTTTTTGAGACAAAGTCTCGCTCTGCTGCCCAGGCTGGAGTGCAGTGGCATGATTTCGGCTCACTGCAACATCTGCCTCCCAGGTTCAAGCGATTCTCCTGCCTTGCCCTCCTGAGTAACTGGGATTACAGGCATGGGCCACCACACCCAGCTAATTTTGTTATTTTTAGTAGAGAGGGGGTTTCACCATCTTGGCCAGGCTGGTCTTGAACTCCTGACCTCAGGAGATCCACTCTCTTCAGCCTCCCAAAGTACTGGGATTACAGGCTTGAGCCACTGTACCCAGCCAGTTTTTTTTTTTTTTTTTTGAGACAGGGTTTCGCTATTTTCGCCCAGGCTGGAGTGCAGTGGTGCAATCTTGGCTCAGTGCAACCTCTGCTTCCTGGGTTCAAGCGATTTTGCTGCCTCAGCCTCCCCAGTAGCTGGGATTACAGGCACCTGCCACCATGCCTAGCTAATTTTTGTATTTTTAGTAGAGATAGGGTTTCACCGTGTTGGCCGGGATGGTCTCGAACTCCTGACCTCAAGTTATTCACCTGCCTCAGTCTCCCAAAGTGCTGGGATTACAGGCGTGAGCCACCACGCCTCGCCTGAAATGTGTAATTCTCTTATTACTTGTCAAGTTAAACATGTTTTTGGCTGAGTGTACAGTGGTTCACGCCTATAATCCTCACACTTTGGGAAGCCCAAGGCAGGAGGATTACTTGAGCCTAGGAGTTTGAGGCCACCTAAGACAACATGACAAAATCCCATCTTTACCGAAAAAAATCACAAAAATTAGCTGGGTGTGGTATCGCACTCTTGTAGTCCCTACTAGTTGGGAGGCTGAGGCCAGAGGATTGCTTGAGCCCAGGAAGTAGAGGTTGCAGTGAACCATGATTGTGCCATGGAACTCCAGCCTTGGAGACAGAGCCGGACCCTGTTTTAAAAACGACCAAAAATCATATTTTTATACTTTTGTTAAACACTTGGGTTTCTTTTATGGGATGTTTTCTTATGTCCTCTGCCTATATTTCTTCATTATTTTTTTTTGTATGTGACATAGTATCACCCTATTGTCCAATCTGGTCTCAAACTTTTGGGCTCAAGGGATCCTCTGACCTGAGCTTCCCAAATAGCTAGGATTTTAGGCTCACCTTCTCTTTTGCCTGTATTTCTAATGATGTGTTTCTTTTTCTTACTAATCTAGAATAGCTCTTTTAGTCTCAATTTTCATTTGCTTTTACATTTATTTATAGTAAATAAATAAAAGCTTTGTGATATTTTTTCAATATCACAAATGTTAATGTTTTTATGTAGCTAAATCAATTTAACTCTTTCATTGTGAATTTGTGCCCTGTGCTCTGCCATGCTTAGAAACTCCTTTCAAACTTTAAGGGTTTTATATAAATACTTGCTTTTTTTTCTTTTTCCTTTTCTTTTTTTTAGGCTGCAGTGCTGCAATCTCAGCTCACCGCAGCCTCCACCTCCCAGACTCAAGCTATCCTTCCACCTGACCCTCCTGAGTTAGCTGGGACCACAGATGCTCACCACCACACCTGGCTAATTCTTTGTATTTTTTGTAGAGAAAGGGTTTCACCATGTTCTCAAACTCTTTAGCCCCTACAGTCTGCCCGACTTGTCCTCCCAAAGTGCTGGGATTATGGGTGTGAGCCACTCGGCCTACTGTTAATTTTTATAGTAGTTTTAGTATTTTGATTTTTTTTTTTTTTTGCATTTAATCTTAAATGTTTTTATTTAAGGTAAGCATTCAGGACTTTTAAAAATTTATTGTTTTTCAAATACAGTATTTAGCCATTGATTAATAAGGGTTGTGTCCTTTCCCTAAGTTCTCTGGCTCTGTCCCCCAGGCTGGAGTGCAGTGGCATGATACCGGCTCACTGCAACCTCCGCCTCCTGGGTTCAAGCTATTCTTTTGCCTCAGCCATCTGAGTAGCTGGAACTACAGGTGCACGCCACCACGCCCAGCTAATTTTTTGTTTTTTTGTTTTTTGGATTTTTAGTAGAGACAGGGTTTCACTGTGTTAGCAGGATAGTCTCGATCTCCTGACCTCGTGATCTGCTCACCTCAGCCTCCCAAAGTGTTGGGATTACAGACGTGAGTCACCGCGCCCAGCCTACTTTTAGAACTCTTGAATTAAAATCAGGTTAAAGTTTTTTGAGGGGCTAATGACCCAACTGTGAAAATTTGGAAGCCTATTCTGCTGCTTATATCCAAATCTCAGACTTTTAATCTTTTTCTTTACCTCAGCCAATGTTTATCAGTATTACAGGTGAAACAGAAATTTGTAATTAACCTGTGAATTTTATTTTACACTTGTGCCAGTATAATACAAAAATGAGGACTGACTTTACTGCTGTGTCCTTTTTCTTGTCCCTACTCCTTTTAGAGAAAAGGATTTTTTTACTTTCCACTTCTTATTAGTTCAAAAGTGCCTTGACTGAAATCATTAAAATATATTTGTACCGTCTCCTCTGAGACTATGGAGTAAAGGATTGTGCAGCCAGTTGAAAAGGAGAGTTTAATTATCAGATTTGTTGGTGAGAAAAGAGCTCTTGCCGGGTGGGTGACTCACGCTTATAATCCCAACACTTTGAGAGACTGAGATGGGAATATCACTTGAGCTCAGGTGTTCAAGACCAGGCTGGGAAACATGGTGAAACCCATCTCTACAAAAAACAGAAAAATTAGCTGGCCACGGTGGCACACATCTATAGTCCCAGCTGCTTGGAAGTCTGAGGTGGGAGGACAGTTTGAGCTTGAGAGGTGGAGATTGCAGTGAGCTTTGATTGTGCCACTGCACTCCAGCACTCCAGCCTGGGTGACAGCCAGAAATCTTGACTCAAAAAAAAAAAAAAGTTCGTAAGTTATTAGGTTACATTGCTCTGTATTATTTTTAAAATTCTACCTATCAGATAATAGATATGTGTATTTACCTATTTTCAGGTTTGGTCTGAGATTGGAAAAGGCTTTCTAGATGGATCACTTGATAAAAATACAACTCGGAAAAAACAATATGAAGATGGTAAGTTGGTCACTTTTAATTTTTAGTGAGGACAAAAAATAAAGGTGGCCCAGTTTTAATAAGGTTATCTCTGAATAGTGAGATTAAAGTTCATTTATATTTTCTTTCTTTATGCCTTTTTTCTACATTTTCTACAATGAAAGTTTTCTTTAACAGAAGTGAAGAAAAATTATTAAATTAGTAAAACAAACTCTAGCACTCACTGCAGAATGAGAGTGCTACAGAGCTGATACACTCTACAGGATTAATGGAAAGCCTAAGGGTACAATCTTAAGAAAGCAGTTTGATACTGCATGCTAAAAACCATAAATAATGGATGAAATTATATGAAACAAGACAATATTCCTGAAGGTATATTTTGTAATACTGTTTCTGCAAATAGAACAAGTAGTTTGTTCTGTAACCAGAAACAAACTAAATGTTCAACACTATAGGAATTAGTAGGGAAATAATGTCAACATGATTAAATATTACAGATATTTATAAAAAATGGCAGCCATGGTAGCACATGCCTGTAGTTCCAGCTACTTGGGAAGCTGAGATGAGAGGATCACTTCAGCTCAGGAGTTTGAAATGAAAAAAATTAGCAATGTAGGTCTGGTACGGTAGCTCACACCTGCAATCCCAGCACTTTGGGAGGCCAAAGTAGGCGGATCACTTGAGGCCAGGAGTTTGAGACCAATCTGGCCAACATAGTGAAACCCTACCTCTATTAAATAAATAAAAAACATTAGTTGGGTGAGAGATCCAAGATGGCCGATTAGCAACAGCTCAGGAATATAGCTCCCAGTGAAAGCGCAGAGAATGAGTGGACGCCGCACTTTCCGACGAATTTTTGCTGCCCACAGACCGGGAGATTCCCAGCAGAGGAGCCACACGGGTCGCCAGCACGACTCTTTTGGCCGGTGCAGCTGTTTTGCCGGTGCCCCAGCGCGGCGCTTCCCAGTGCAGAGTATACGGGATGGACGGGCTTGGCTGGTCCCATCCCCACAAGGAAAACAGCAATTGGAAGCGCTGAGGACTGAGAGTTTCACAGCAAGCACAGCAAACCCAGGAAGGTCCGGCTCTGTGGGGAAAGGGCGTCCGCCAAAGGAAAACTAAGAAACAAAAAAACTTCATCACCGGGCGGAGAGAGATCCAAGATGGCTGCGTAGCAGCAGCTCAGGATTGTAGCTCCCAGTGAAAGTGCAGAGAGTGAGTGGGTGCCGCAATTGCAGATGAATTTTTGATGCCCATAAACTGGGAGATTTCCGGCGAAGGAGCCCCACGGGTCGCCAGCGTGACTCCTTTGGCCGGTGCAGCGCTTCTCGGTGCGGAGTGTACGGGACTGGTTGCCCTTTTAGTCGGGCTCGGCTGGTCCCATCCCCACAAGGAGAACAGCAATTGGAAGCGCTGAGGACGGAGAAAGCACAGCTGAACCCGGGAAGGCACAGCTCTGTGGGGAAGGTGCGCCCTCCGAAGGAAAACTAAGAAACAAAAAACTTCATCACCAACAAGCCGGACGTCCACTCAGAGACCCAATCTGAAAGTCAGCAATTACAAAGATGACAGGTGGATAAATCCACAAAAATGGGAAGAAATCAGTGCAAAAAGGCTGAGAACACCCGAAATAAGAATGCCTCTCCTCCTACAGGGGATCGCAGCTCCTCATCAGCAAGGCTGGACGGAGGATGAGTGTGATGAACTCACAGAATCAGGCTTCAGAAGGTGGATAATAAGAAACTTCTGTGAGCTAAAAGAACATATTCTAACACAATGCAAAGAAACTAAGAACCTTGAAAGAAGATTTAACGAAATGTTAACGAGAA